>JASJOG010000192.1:0-295000 GCA_030142905.1 Heliopora coerulea | reverse complement strand
AAGAACTTCTCTTACGGTTATATTTATGAACAGATTATTTAGCCTGTGCTCAATTCCAACAATTATACAGAATTCGCTCGACAAATTAACTGATAAAAATGTTCTCTTTTTGATTGAATACATTTCGATGGATATACCTCTTTCCCTCCTACAATTCGTTGCTTGCAAGAGAACATGACTCCTTAGCTTTTCCTTTAGTGAATGAAGCTACTGTTTAATGGTTTCTTCTAACCAGCAGTCTATGACTAGCTACGAAAACTATACCCACTTGTTTGTTGAACCGTCGCTGGCAATTTAACAATTTTTTCTATAAGCACGACTTACTTCTACTAATTCTTACCGCAGGCTGCTCCAAATTGTGGAAGAGGGCTCTAAAATCTCCACGAAATTGCAGTTGGAAACCAGCCAGTTGCACACTGTCTGGTAAGTGCTACGAAGAAGAGATAAGGAGTATATCAGACGCTATTGTTCGACTTCATGGTGACCAACGAAAATAAAAATAAAACAGAAATGCAAAAAAAAAAAAAAAAAAACATGCAAACATGAAACAACGACTGACTTTGCAGAAAGAAGATCCCAATCGAATTTCTCAGCGCTTTTCAACAAAGTTACCATTTCTGATCCCTGAGAAATGAAAAGTTAATGATAATTAACTTAGTTATGTTTTGTAATCCATTAACCAATTCTCACATTTCCTTTTTTTTTTCTCTTAAGTCTTTTACTTCTCCGTTTTCTCCTGTCATCTCATCCGTCTATTTTGCCCTCTCGTTCATTTCTTTTCACAATCTAGATGCTTTTGTTCTCACATGACTTCGTTTTAATTCCCTTCACTATTTTCCTTCCTTTTCATTCTCTTAACTTCCCACCCAATTTCTTCCATCCCATTGCCTTTTCCCATTTATCTTTCGTCCTTCTGCCCTCCTCAATTTCGTTTATTTCCCGCTCTTTATCAACCTTTGCTCTCTTTCCATCCGTTGCCAACTATTTTCTATTCATCCCATTCTTCTTTCTTACGTTAGGTGTCCCAATCACTTCTCTTCTCTTACCTCTGACTTAATAATTGCTTTCTCGTTTCCTAACACCAGTAATAAATTAAAGAAAGAAGCCTGAAATCGACGAAGTAAATCTACCTCTCCATGGGACCTAGAGTGATCAAGAAATTTCTACTTTAGATTTTTTAAAAATTATTATGGGTAGTTAAAATTAAATAATTGACTTTCGGACTTGCTATAGTAATCATTATTAACCTACTCCGGTCCGTATCAGACTTTTCAGTTTTACTCTGGCTAACCTCAGACGATTTTATTCATCAAGGGAAGAAGTTTCAAACAGGAAAGGGTTAATATGCAATTATTGTAATTGATTTAACTGTTCCTACAGTGGTAACTGTTTTCGTTGTCATGATTATTGGAATACTTATGGTAACATCTAACCTTACAATGAATTTCAGTAAATTATAACTGACTGATCTGGTAATATTTAATAAGAATGCCTCTTTCTGTTCTCTAAGTTGCTTTCGGCATTGATTTTCAACTAAAGTTTACTTCCACCATTGGAGATATTTAGTGAGTTGCTTGGCATCAAACAATTGCTCTCCTTGCTGGTTATAACAAGTCCTTGTAATGATTCTAGGAAAATACTACAGTCGTTCAAGTCACGCGTGCTTACTGAAACTATACTGAAACCGTCGGCAATTTATACGTGACCTGAAATTGCCAGTTAAAGCTCACTAGCTTATCAATAAAAGTAAAATTCACTCGTACAAAGAGCTTTACTGCACGAGTAAACTAGGAACACATCAATATGTGACGTTACCGTAAGCTCTGTATGACTTGTAACCAGGGGACGCTGGGGAATATGCAGCCGAGGAAGGTATTGCAGTTCCCGTTTTGGGTGGATATCTGCTCAGAAAACAATTCAATAAACAGTTGTTAAATAAAACGAAGGTTGAGGGTGAAGACGTGAAGGAAGTAGTCAAACCAGAGCAATGTTGGCAGTGTATCGCAGTGAACTGACGATACTGTTGGTCATGTATTGTAATATGAAGAATGTTGTAGTTTATTGTGTTGTGTTTTTATAGTTCAGTGTTTAGTGGCGTGGCACGGTAGAGCGGTAATGTATGGTTTAAACATAAGAAGTGCAGCGTAAAGATGTGCAAGACAGGGGCTAGTGCTGTGTTATTTGGTGTGGAGTGGCGTTGGGCAGGGTGGTGTGATGTGGCGTGTTGTAGTACATGGTAGTGTAGTGGTGCGTCGTTCGGTGCGCTGCGTGCTGTGTGGTGTGTGGTGTGTTGTGTTGTGTGGCAAGTTATAATGTTGTGCAGTGGACTGCAGCGCACTTGTGGTACAGTGTGGCGCGGAGTTGTGTCGTATGGTGAGATTTTACCTGGAGTGGTTTTGTGAAATGGTGTACAGAGCAGCGTGAGGTGAGGTGGTAGTGTGTTATGTCACACCTAAAAGTTAGTGTACTTAACAACGACACTTTCACCAACCTGTAACATGGACTCTAGGTACGCGACAGTTGGGTGAAAGACATTCCAAGGCAAGGATGTAAATTTAGCGTGATAGACACGAAGGACAAATCCAGGTGTAGTGTCCTGTATTAGTCGTGAATTATAGAGTTCCCATAGCAGGGATAAGACATTTGGTTTGTCAAATGAAGGTACTAAAATATGAAATTTGTAGTATATTATGGTTAGGAGTCACCTGTTGAAGATAGAGGGAGGGAAGAGAGAAGATAGTAGAAAAGACAAGGAATAAAATAGAGAAGGAAGGAAAGAGAGGAGACAAGAGAGAAGCAAGGATAAGATGCACGGAAAGGAGGATGGAAAAAGGAAGAAGAAAATGACGGGAAGAAAAGAAGGGATGGAAGGAAGGAAGGAAGGAAGGAAGGAAGGGAAGGAAGGAAAGGAAGGAAGGAAGGGATGGAAGGAAGGAAGGAAGGAAGGAAGGAAGGGATGGAAGGAAGGAAGGAAGGAAGAAAGGGATGGAAGGAAGGAAGGAAGGAAGGAAGGAAGGAAGGAAGGAAGGAAGGAAGGAAGGAAGGAAGGAAGGAAGGAAGGAAAGAATGAAAGAAGAAAGGAATGAATTCTATGTCTTACCTGGAAGAAAATTCTGAAAATAAATTAGCACTCTCGTGAAAAGATCCACGAACTCTGATGCGTCAACCACTTCCATTTCGCTCCACGGCGAAACTAACCGACTTTTTTTTTAAAAAAGAAAATTTAGGCAATAATTGAGAAGGTCAGGAAATGTTATGTGTTGATTAAAATGAACAAAAATAAGGCCACTTTACCCACTGATCTCAGACGGGAATAGCCACGGAGTGAATAAATCACAGATTCTTTTCCACAGGAAAGTCGTCTCTAAAAAGAAAAGGTAAATATAAAGAAAATTGTCCGAATGGACTGATTACTGCCTGACATAAACCACCCTTCGCAATATTAAAGCCAACATATTTTGGTTGATGAGCTGGAAAACACGAACTTGATCCCTGTTTGGATAGTCCGCCGATGCGTCGTGAAAGTGAGAAGAAACGTTTGTCCTTTTTAGAATAATTTTCATGGCAACGTGAAGAGAAAATTTCATGATTATCTCACACACCGGAAAAGCTAAGACGAAAAATTTCTTGATCAACACATGAATTGACTCGAACTATCATTTACTGACCATGACATTTTCATGTTACTCTGTGGTTGACTACGAAACAGAATTGAAAGACCCCACATCCTGTTGGATAACCCGTCACAAGAATCTCTCGTGAACTTAAATAAGACTCAACGAGGTTATTGTTCGTTGTTCCGAATCTAAGACCTCCCCCTGAAAAGTGCTCGCGTAACTGAAGTATTTACAAGGTTGAGACATCTATTAACGAAACTTCTCAAATCAGACAATTTACCTTCCACATCATTTCGAGCGAGGTCTTCCTTCCGGGCTGCTATAAATTGTCGTGCGACATATTCATAAAGCGCAGTCAGAGGCGTCAGGTATGGTTTCCACAGAGTGAACAATCCTTCTGTCGTACTTCGACTGCAAGACAACCGCTGGTCATTGTAATACTCCACGAGCCAAGTAATGGTCTCGCTAACCTGAACGTAATAATGTTTATAAAATAAGTCTGGTCCAACACACTCGCTGCGATTGCCTATGATGCTTGCTTCGACCACAAGACAACCGCTCGTCGTTATGACACTCCGTTAGTCAACTAATGGTCTCGCTAATTTGAAGTTAATGTTTATACAACACGTTTGACCCAATGAAAACTGACTGCCTGAGATGCGTATCGCTATTTAAAAATTAGCTCATGCTTGAGCGTGCCGATTTGAATAATGGATGCGCATAGGAAGTTCGGATAAAAAGAAAAAATGTAAACATTGCGCGAGGCAGTAGTCGTAATTGTAGGGACCCCATTTACTTTAAGACTAGTAATGAACCTACTCTTACAACCTAGGTCAGGTTTTGGACGGCCTTACCTGCTCTTGTTCTACTAAGTACGGTGGAGAGGTGTTCAGTTGAAGTTCACGGTTTGTCTTGTCCTCGATTAAAATTTTTGTCGAGATCAGAAATTCATTCCAACATAAAATGCACAATGCATGGTCAGCTGAACCTAGAAATACACCAGAAATAGTTTACTGCAGGGGAAGAACAATGAAGTAAGGTAACTGGACACAACACAACTAAATACAAGAAGCCAGAGCATTGTACATCACAGCACAGAACAGCGCAACACTATAAATAGAGCTCAACTAAGCACAGCACAACTCAATACAATGCAATATATACAAAACAAAACAAAATAAAACACAAAAACAACAACAAAGCACAGCACAATACATTTGTTACCATATATTTAGCCTTGATGATGATGATGATGATGACGATGATGATGGTGATGGTGATGATGATGATGGTGATGATGATGGTGATGATGATGGTGGTGATGATGATGATGATGGTGATGGTGATGATGATGATGATGATGGTGATGGTGATGATGGTGATGGTGATGATGATGGTGATGGTGGTGGTGATGATGATGATGATGATGATGGTGGTGGTGATGATGATGATGATGATGATGATGATGATGACGATGATGGTGATGATGATGATGATGATGGTGGTTGTGATAGTGAGGGTGAGGGTGACGGTGATGATGATGGTGATGATGATGATGATGATGATGATGATGATGATGATAGTGATGATAGTGATGATAATAACATGGCTACTGATTTAATTTTCATTTGATACACATTTATATTGTTCTGACTAACGTTGTTGTTGCGTTAGTTTTCTTTAGAAATGAAATCACAAGAACAAGGCCACTGAGATCAATTTGAATGTACATTAAAGAAGATAAAATAGGCGGCCATATTTCCATTCGATGTACAGGTTAGCACTGTACAATAATATGCAGTACAGCACAAAATATAAGAATGAAGGTGAGATCTCGACGCAAAGGCAGAAGACGAGTAAAGTGGAAACACTCACCATCCACTAGTAATCTCAGTGTCTCTCCAAATAAATCGGGAAAATAGTACAGAAGTAACACACTCATCTTTTTCATGTAGATCTAATAAACCATAAAAAGTTAACTGATGAGATAAATCCTACACGTGTGAGAGCTTGGAGATATAACGGATGATAGATGAACCATCGTCAAACTGATATTTCAGAAGCGGAGCCGAGTTTGAATACTTTACCTCAGATAACATGGTAATTTTGACAGGAGGATCAAAGCCACAGTCACAGAGAGCAGCGAACAGAACTTTCATCATAGAAATGCGTTCAGTAAGAGTTGGTTTTGAGCCAAGCCAAAGTTTGAAGTCAAACTAAAACGAACAAAGGATAACAAAATTAGTATACTGTTACCAGCCAATAACTTCAAGAAGTATAAAGTAACGCATCTTCCGAAAAGTACTGCCGCTGGAAGAACGTTTTAGCAGGCTCAGGTCATTACTTAAGAAAAGCGCGGGAATATGATTGTTGCCATTGCTGAATCTGCTGACTTATAACAGACAGAATCAAGGACCTGAAATTAAGCTAACACCGAAGTACTCTCTCTGCTATGAAATTGCTACGTGAGTTGTTCACTCTGGTCGATTACTTCACTCCTTCAAATAAACGCAATGTTTTTTTTCGCGAATAAATCTCGTGCAGATCCCGAATCGCTTCATGGCTCACGCATGCCCAGTTCCTTATCCCACATGAGAAAGAACACATTTTCTCGTTGTTAAATCAACTAATCACTGTTGACTAAAGTTTAACGCCAATCCTTCGGTAAAATAGAGTTAGTATACTGGCAGTCCACTGCTGACTAAAGTTAACGTTTATTTCTTTACTCCAGGACTTGGAATAGAACTTGAAATTGATAAACAAGAATGACTGTGCTTTTCATAAGAATATCAAAATACGGGACACTTAATGGTGAGGATAAAAATACCGCAGTATTTCATTAATGCTCGTACCTTTGACAAGAGTGAAAATTTTACTTCAACATCAAGTGAAGAATGAATGACATTCTCGTACATCTCAATAAAAGTGTCGGTGCAAGTGCCTGGTTTGAAGATTGGCAACAACAAACCAACAATATTTGGGTGCGCCAAAATAGTTCGCAGTAGGACTTCAGTTTGTTGTTTGTTGTCCATGATAAAAACCTGGGAAAGAAGACACAAAGATAAATAACCCTGTAGAGTACAGCCAGTAAACTTTAGACAGCTAGCAAGCCAGACGATCATGCTGTCTGACTAACAGACAGACGAAAACATAGAGAGACAGACCACGAGGCGGACAGATACATAGACATAAATGCAGACTAACAGTGAGGCAGACAGACAGTTGGTAGATAGACCGAAAAACAAACGAACAGACAGACAGGCATATAGAGATACGGACAGACCAAAAGACAGGAGGACATAGACAAAAAGACCGCACGGGGATGAACGGGCATACATACATACATCCATACATACAGACAGACTGATTGACCCACCGACCGACCGAATGACTTACTGACTGACCGACCGGCGGACTGATCGACTGACGGACTGATCTACTGACGGACTGATCGACTGACGGACTGATCGACTGACGAACTGATAGATCGACCAACCGATCAACCTACCAACCGACTGACCGATCGATCGACCGACTGACCGATCGATCGATCGACCGACTGACTGACCGACCGACCGACAGACAGACTAACCGACAGACTCACTAGCCTACCGACTGACCGACCGACCGATCGACTGACTTACTGACCTACCTGCCAACCAATCGCCCGACTCACTGACCTACCGACCGATAAACTGACTGAGCGACCGATCGACTGACTCACTGACCGACTGAGCGACCGACCGACACATTGACCTACCGACAGACCGACCGACCGACCAACCGACTGACCGACTGACCGACCAATCAACCGACCGACTGAGTGGCAGTAAGCCTAGGATGTAGACAGGCAAATAAAAACAGGCGGAAAGACCGGCTGAGATACCAACCGACAGACAGACAGACAAAAAGACTGAGAGACCGAATGACAGACAGATAAACTGACAAACAGACGACAAATGGACTAACACCAACGTGGTCGAAAGTCATAAAGACAAAAGAAACTGAAGAATGAACGTAAAGCCAACAGAAAGTCAGACAAATATAGACAGGCATCAGAAAATCGAATACACACTCATCATCCAATAGGGAGTTTAATGCACCTTTCCAAGAAGTTCCACGCAAGCTGAGAAAAACTGCATTGTCGGAGGAAACCGCTGGACACCATCTGTAACCATGTCAATGAACATGTGGAAGATACTACTGCCAATACTTTCAAATTTACCTAAAATTGTACAAGTTCGTAACACTCATCAATAATTACGTAAAACAGCAGAAAGAAAAGTTTAATCAGTAAATGGAACTGTGTGTAACAAATCCCCCTTATTTACATAAACTTTTTAATCGATCCAAGATCATAACCTTAACTATTGTCACCATGACATCAATATCGTCATCATGACCATTACTCTTGTCATCATCACTAACATCAGTGTTACTACCATTACCATCAGAAACTCTACCATCATCGCAACAACCATCACCAAAAAAAACAATATTACCATCGGTCACCATATTTAAACATTCAATGAGTAGACTACACCCGGGTCTGAACCAGTAACATTACATTTACAGTTAACGGGTATCAACAAGAAATAATAATTAGCAAGAATTTCTGTCACACTTTTCTTTTTTCCACACTTACTGACGAGGCCAGGATTTTGGCAACTCTTGCACTGTTTCAGAAGCAATCTGTCAAGAAAATCAAACTTAGCATTGTAACACGATAAAACAAAACACCAAATCGGCTTATGTTTGTTTCGCTTGTTACTACGCAAATTTAGATGCACAATATTCAGGTCCGACCTATCAGGTATTAAAAACAGCCAGTCTAGCAAATAGCATATTGTTTGTCCTATCATACTGTATCTATCACTAGTCAAGGCCATGGACATACAGATCGGGGATTACATAAATTATCATCATACTTACGTTAAACTTTTTTCAACACACAAAGCGTTCACACAGATGTCTGAAGGCATTTCGTGAAGCATCTCGTGGATAAGACCTTCGTATTCTTGTCGATTAAGGGTCGCCCTTTGCTGAGCTGAATCATTCGACCTTTTCTCGCGAAACTGCACAAAAGAGAGCAAAACAAAACGGTACTAAACATTGAAGCTTTTGCTTGTGTCGCATGAGAAAATTGTTTGCCGCCCATCGACTTTAACAGACAACAGTTTGCTTGAAACATTTGAGGGTGCAGCCAGAAGTGCAGAGTTCCCTTCACCTCCTTTATATCCCTGAAACCATGTCGTTGCCAAATGCCAATAGAACGAGTAGTACTTATACAGATTAATATGGATAAATTTTGTTTACAAAATAACGTGCACAATACTCGAGGCCTGATTGGTTAATACCCATGGACAGACCAGAGAATCAAGATGCGGGAAATTTCCCGATGAGAACACACAGACGTAATTATGGAAAACTTGTCTCAAACACGAGCATAAAAAGCGACCAAAAACATGACGACGCACCTTTAAAACAACATTTGCAGCTCCCCTACAAACTGTTTTCGATGAAGACCTTTTCTGACATGGGATCGAGACACGGATCTGATATATTGAAGAGAAGCACTCACGTTACTTGAATAGATAATCAGCTGATAAATAAATTACTCAAATTTGGCGGATATATGTATAAAAAGGATATCGGGTTGATATAAATGAATAAGCTTCCTAATTTTTCTCGACTCAGTCAAGGCTATAGAGAACAAAATCCCTGAAACATTTTATGCCCAGCAGGCAAACAAGTTGGTAAGATGCTGAATAAGCGAACAAGCGAAGTAACCAAGCGAGGAAGCAATGAAGGAAGGAAGTTTGGAAAGAAGCAAGGAAAAATACAAGGAAGGAAAGAAGGAAGGGAGGGAGGAAGGATGGAAGGAAGGAAGGAAGGGAAGGAAGAAAGGAAGGAAAGGAGGAAGGAAAGGAGAAAGGAAATGAAGGATAAAAGGAAGGAATAATCAAAGGGAGGAAGGCAGGAAAGAAGAAAGGAAGGAAGAGAGGGGAGGGTAGGAAGGAAGGAGGGAAGGAAGAGAGGGAGGGAAGGAAGGAAGAGAGGGAGGGAAGGAAGGAAGGAAGGAAGGGAGGGAGGAAGAGAGGGAGGGAAGGAAGGAAGGAAGGAAGGGAGGGAGGAAGAGAGGGAGGGAAGGAAGGAAGAGAGGGAGGGAAAGAAGGGAAGGGAGGAAGGAAGGGAGGGAGGAAGGAAGGGAGGGAGGGAGGGTAGGAAGGAAGGAGGGAAGGAAGAGAGGGAGGGAAGGAAGGAAGGAAGGGAGGGAAGGAAGGGAGGAAGGAAGGGAGGGGAGGAAGGAAGGAAGAGAGGGAGGGAAGGGAGGAAGGAAGGGAGGGAAGGAAGGGAGGGAAGGAAGGGAGGGAAGGAAGGGAGGGAAGGAGGGAAGGAAGGAAGGAAGAGAGGGAGGAAGGAAGGAAGGAAGAGAGGGAGGAAGGAAGGAAGGAAGGAAGGAAGGAAGAAAGGAAGGAAGAGAGGGAGGAAGGAAGGGAGGAAGGAAGAGAGGGAGGGAAGGAAGGAAGGAAGGAAGGGAGGAAGGAAGAGAGGGAGGGAAGGAAGGAAGGAAGGGAGGGAGGGTAGGAAGGAAGAGAGGGAGGGAAGGAAGGAAGAGAGGGAGGGAAGGAAGGAAGAGAGGGAGGGAAGGAAGGGAGGAAGGAAGGAAGGAAGGAAGGAAGGAAGGAAGAAAGGGAGGGAAGGAAGGAAGAGAGGGAGGGAAGGAAGGAAGGAAGGAAGGGAGGGAAGGAAGGAAGGAAGGAAGAGAGGGAGGGAAGGAAGGAAGGAAGGAAGAGAGGGAGGGAAGGAAGGAAGAGAAGGAGGGAAGGAAGAGAGGGAGGGTAGGAAGGAAGAGAGGGAGAGAAGGAAGGAAGGAAGGAAGAGAGCGAGGGAAGGAAGGAAGGAAGAGAGGGAGGGAAGGAAGGAAGAGAGGGAGGGAGGGAGGAAGGAAGGAAGGAAGGAAGGAAGGAAGGAAGGAAGGCAGAAAGGCCGGAATTTTGGATACAAAGAAGCAAGGGAACAAGGGAGCCAGGAAGTTTCAAAGGAAGCTAGCTTGAAAGCAAGCACGCAAACGGTAAATCTGTGAACCGACTGACCAATGATCAAATTACCTAAATTAATAACTTGAATTCACTTATCATGTAGACACTGAAAGAAAAACAAAACTGCAGAGCCTTTTCGGAGTTCTCCAAAATTACATGTTCCACGATTAGCAAGTCACGGGTCACATGACACTCAAAATGTTCTTACCTGCGTCTCACGATTCTCGAAGACATGCCCCAGCATGTCAATATATTCAAAGTCAAGGGCCGAGTTCGCCGAGAATTTCATCGAAAATTTTCTTAAAAAATTAACAACAATTGATGGTTAGTTACTCTGGTATCGTAACCTATCCATAACCCTTTCCAGTTCAACACATCTCCCCTTGATAAGTAAAATGGTCTGACGTTATCAAGGGAAAAAAATTCGCGAATAGACCGAAAAGAGTCACAATAATTCCACTTGTCAACTAGAACACATAAACACAATCTTCAGAAATGAAATTGGAACAATTACGAAAGTTTTTTTGGTAAGAACATGTCGATCAAATATGAATCAATCTTTCGGTCTCATACGAACGACTCAAGTGTGTGGGACTTGTTTCTTCAACAACACTGACGTGATCGAAGATAAGACGACGTTTTGGATACCAAGAAATTTCATGGATTCGGGAAGAAAACGAGAACAAAATACGTTTACTGACTCATATACTTGTTGATAATAGTGATAATTCAATCTTAAAAAAGTGCTTAGTATCAAAAGTTCTGAGAATTTCAGATTAATATAAATTTACTGGTGTTTACTGGTGTTCGATACAGCGTCAAAACGCTATAATTTGATGCTTTGTTAAACACTTTAGCGTATCAAACTCCACTCATGTGACGGAATCTAGTTCCATGATTGGTTAAACATGTCAAAAACTTTTAATGAGTTTGAGAAAATGTGTGTCATCACATTCCCGCTTGTGATAAAAATTCACGCATGATCAAAAGCAGTCGCGTGGAGCAAACGTGGAACACACGTGAATTATACATGAATCACATCTGAGCGAATTCATTAAATTAGGGAATTCGGGAAATTAGGACTCAACTGATTGGAATTCGAACCTCCACCCCAAGGGCTGTGTTCCAATGTTTTACCAACCTGGGAGTAAATTTCTCAAGCGATCTTACCTCGCATGTTCGGCCAGAAGCTGGAGATTATTTCCCAACGTTCCCATAATCTTTTGCTTGTCTAGTAAGACTGACATGGGAAATTCCGGGAGAGGAGCTAACAACACTTTGAAGGAAGGTGGTGGAACATAGTCATCGACTGACGCCAGCTGCCTCGTCATGCGACCTACCGTTGGCAAGAGAAAAGTCAGAGGCAAAATAATGACCCATATTGGCCCAACGTATTGGGGCTTTGACGTTCATAGATATCTGTCAGGCCTTGTTTACGTGATTCGATGTCGCATGTGATTGTTCGTCCTTACGCATGCAATGTAGTCTCAACGGCACAATTCCTACTTGTGATTCGCTCACTAGTGTAGCAATACGTCTTGAAGACTCCACTGAGTTCAGCACATGTGTCAGGACGTGTACGACTGAATGAACAGAAAGTGCGGAATAAATCCCAGAACTTATCTAGACTACTAAATCACAACAAAACAAAGGCAACCAAACCAAACAATATAAATCAAAACAAAACGAAATATAACAAAAAAGCACCACAAAAACAAAAGAAAGTAAAGTAAAAAGAACCGACTGTTTTACCAATTTTCTTCATCAGATGACGGTTTTGGATGTTACTGATCTTTCTTTGTCTCTCACTGTTGAATTTCGTCCAAGATTGTAAAGACGCGTTTAGTTCCCAGTCTATCCTTCCGATATCAACGCAGTCTAACCATAAATCCTGAAGGGCAAGCGACCAAAAAGATTAAACGAAGATGATAACAGGGAGCACCAAGTACCAAGGGGCATCGTCTTGCTCCCTTCTCACCTGTGTGAACAATGTTGTGGTTCTCCTTTTTTACCACGACTGGGAATATTCTAATAGCCGCAGCATTGCATGCAATGCTGGAACGACTAAAGTACAGTAAGGTAAAGTTCCTTTCGTGTATACCAGATAACCCGGCGAGCTTACTAAGCTGGTCGCCCTAAAGATCCACTAAGGGCCACCCTTCGTGGGTCCAGTGTTACTACAGGAGGAAACCGGAGTACCCAGAGAAAACCTGCAACGCTCGGTAGAGTCAAACTGGACAACACTCTTCTCACATAAGATCAAGGTAACTTTAATCAAATAACTGCATGGAGCCAGAATTGAACCCTAGTTACAGAGATGAGAGACAAGCGCACTATCACAGTGCAACTAACACCTCACACGAGGTGCATCCATCCATATCCATCGATATCCCCATTCTCACCAACATCCCCATTAACATTAAGCTCAGACACAAACACCAAATTGTACGTGAACGACATTGGTAAATCATCCGATCAGTCATGCATCGAAAATACCATATTTGGATTAAGCATTCTAAGCCGAGGGAGTGATCTTCCATCGCTTAATATGATCTCTCAGACCTGGTTAATTTCCCAAGTAATCTGAAATGTCTGGAATGATTCCCGTGGAGTAGAACACCAGAGAAGCATTTAGGGTGATGTTACGATGCTTTACAGCAGGCACTTTCAGCCGCAAGGCGCATGGTGTTTCAGAACGGGCATTTTTTCAAGCGCAAAAAAAGTCACGTACAACAAGCGGGCACTGTTTCTGGTTACACGACTGAACGTACCTTGTCAGATTTCAGAATCCGAGTCAATCGCTGAGAATCGTAAACGGGAGGAAGCCCTTGTAAATAAAGTGTAGGATCGTGAATCCTGGGTTCGTCCAACCACAACGCCAGGGTCTGGAACAACCTGAATCACCAACAAGACAGTGAGATTACAGAATACGATTCTGGAAATTTGAAGTTAATACCACGTGGAGACACAGGCAGCAGGTACGGAAATTCTGGATTGTTTGACTGGACATTGATAATTTGCAACTAGTACATTGAAATTTAAATGATAAATGACCATCATGACGCCACATATAGAGCGAAGGCCTGGGAAAGAGACGGGAATTAATGTTAGGAATTGATGCAACGGACGAACCAGGCGGAAATCGTAATCTAAGTATGAATATAAAAGCCCAGCAAAAAACTCGTAGAAGAAGCATGATTAGGAAAAAGGTTTATTGAGATCCAGCGTTTTGTTGCATTTAACAAAACATCATCAGACAATGAAATAAAATACGACGACTAATAATAAGGTTACTATTACAGGCTCATTTGCATAATTTGGCGTTTGAGAGGAAGTGTGAGGTAAAAAGAAGTCAGAGGTGATGAGGAGAGGTAAAGATGTTAAAAGAGAGAAAGTGGAATAGAACTGATATAAGAATTAAGAGTGGGATTGAGTTTCTTAGTAAGTAAACTTTCTCTTATGAGAAGGTCACAGCTGGAGGAAGACGAAGAAGAAGAAAGTACAGTGAAATCGTCTAGTGAAATAGGATGACAAGTATCATGGTGATGTGTGAGAATGCATTGGATGACTCCCTTCGAGTGAATATCCCATTCTACAGATTCCCCCCCCCAAAAAATTACCGCAACTCTCTTACTTTGCTAGTCTTCCATGAAGCTCCGGGGGAGTGCGGTAGTTTCCATCATCCTCCTGAGTTTGACTTCTGGAGATGCTCAGCGCCTTGTGTTGTTCAACTGTACCCATCAACCTAGCCTTGAGCCTCTTCAGGTAAGTAGTGTTCGCTGTACTTTCAAAGTAACGTAATCCAACACTGCCTCGTTCTTGGACTCTGGAAAAGAAAAGCACCAGTAAAACCACACAAACTTGACAAATGTCTCTAATCGCTTTTTCACTTCGACCTCCCTCATTTTATTACATCGTAAGTGTTGGGAGAAAAAAAATGCCCTCATTACGAGGTTACTTTAAAGGACTCATGTGACTGCTTGTGCGTTTTCACATCGCCCATTCACGAAACCCTAAAGGGCTGATTACATGAGACCGATACGAAGTCAGACCGTCACAACTTGATATCGCTCCCCATAACAAATCCTTGTTCTTGTTTACACAAGACTGGTACGAAAAACAAGCTCGGACCAAGATTAGATTATCAAAACAAGACCGGTCTCACTCATTTCGGGTGCTGGACTAGTATGAGTGAGTTCAGACCGGTTCGAACTCGGAGTAGTACGAAACCTTCTTCATGAAAACACGAAGTCTTTCCAGATCAACCATTGATGTGGCAAACAATAAGAAAAGCATTGTTGCTGGGAACGAAAACACGAATTACGGTTTGAAATATTTGCAAGAACATGGCTTCAGTTCAAACAACGTCTGTAAGCGTCTGTACATTCTAGGTTCACTCACTGACCAGAGTGGGAGACAATGTACTCACGAGTCATCAAATTTTTACTTACCCTGGTCCGGCAGGTACACGACGCAAGAACTGGTAGAAGAATTTCTGCCACACAACGGCCAAGATTGGGTGATCATGATCCAGTGACAAGGCTAAGTCTGCCCAGCGGTAGATATCCAAGTTACAAGATGGAATAGGAACGATATCTTTCATGGAAGACGTCACTTTCTGTAGAAAGTCAAAGAGCTATATCAACAGCGTCATACAATATAAATAAGAGATAACATGATACCTTACGACGTCATATAATAACTTCAAATGTAATGCAGCATGTTAATGAATAATTCTCAAAATAAATCAAAACAATGAACAAACTAGAGGTATTTCAAGTTTTTCCACTGGTATTTGGAATAAACTGGATTGCTCTCACCAAATTGAAAGAGAGAAATTTTAACTTATTATCGCTGCTATAAAATAAATCATATACTGTATCACGTTTCGTTGCAATGGTCTTTGTTTTGTGGATCGAAACGTCTCGCTGAATCTCTTTAAGTAGCAAACACATTGCCAGCACTTACAACAGCACAAAAACTCATCGAGACAAAAAATAGGATTTTGTATAAACTATTTGGTTACCTTTAGGGCTGTTTCAACACACATGTCTGGTTTGTCATGAAGCTTATTCGCAAGACCAAACTTTAGACCACATTGTTCTTGATAAACAGATTCCGCACACAGAACGTAGTAGCAGTAGTACGTGTATGAAGACATTGTCTGCGAAAATAAGGCGTTGGATATATGAAATGAACTTCAAAACCAATACATCCTTTTAAGAAATCGAGGAAGGAAGAGAGACAGTAAGTAGGTAAGGGCGGAAGGATGGAAGACAGGAAGGAAGGAAGGAAGGAAGGAAGGAAGGAAGGAAGGAAGGAAGGAAGGAAGGAAGGAAGGAAGGAAGGGGGGAAGGAGGGAAGGAAGGAAGGAAGGAAGAAAGGAAGGAAGAAAGGAAGGAATGAAGGAACGAACAAACGAAACAAGAACAAAACGTGTGATCCAACGTACTTTAACGTCAACAAGATTTGCCTGTGAAGGATTCGATGTAATGAAAGACAACAAAGATGAAAGGAAGCCTTGTTCTTTAAGACTCTTCAGGGTATCCTGACAGAAAATGACCAAAGAAAGTAATTAATACATCTTTCAAAATTACCTCAACCACCAGTTAACTCTATCGGATCCATACCTGACTTTGGTATTTTACTCTGGTACTTATAATGGTGCGTCTGAGCCGATCGACCAGGGAAAGTCAGTGTCGATTGCTGGTTGATACCGTAAATCGGGAACTATTTCGGAGTAGAAATGAACCTTACGGAATGTAGCCGAACGGCACTAAATCTTATAGAGCCGATTCTGGAGGAACGTCTCTTCTCAATCTATTTAAAAACGATTTTCAAGATTTCCCAGACTATTTTATGCAGAGTCTAAGCTGAATGGGTCCAAACTGCGCAATAGTCTGCCATATGGATTAAGAAATGAGTTTGTTTTGCACCTTTTTTACTACTAGTATTTCTTCGACCAGCCTGCCTTGATATCTGTGGCTTGAACATAAAAATTTTAGTTGTAAGAACAGTCTCAAGTTCGACTTTAACAATTCCACTATATCATTGTGTCTAGCTCAGTTTGATAAAGACAAGCTCAATTGTCTTATGTCCAGAGCTGTCCCTTTGGGGACTAAAATCTTCGGCGTTAGCCAGAGTACAAAACGCAGGTGATTTAATTTTGTTTATAATCCTTATTTAAGTACAATTAGTGCTCATTCTGTATCTCTAAGCCCCTCTTGGAAATCAGCTTCTTGCGGTAGAAGTCAACGGAGTTAAAGAAAGCTTATTTAATAACTTATTAACTAAAAACATGAACGTACTCTCCCTGAAGTTTGCTCAGTACCGTCTACGTATTACACGATAAGCCACTGAAAGCATTTCCTCGTTTTCGTGACGCCTTAGAAAGATGATAAACATTCAAACGTTAATAACCTGGTTAGAATTGCTTAGATGCATCTGACTGTTTGGAAGACGACTTTCTTGCTTCGTTAAAACTTCAATGGAGTTTACGTTGATTCAAGTACTTAAACTGAAGGTACTTCTGTTAAATATCGTCTCCGTTTTAGCTTGTTTAAATTGCCTAGTAAGGGCCTGCATTGTCGGCAGTACTGCCACAAAACTGGAAGGAAGAGAGCCTCGCAATAGTAAGTTCTGATAATTTATTTTACCTCGTGTGTCTTGAGTAAGTACTCCAGCACGATCTCATGGGTGTCAGAATTTCCGAACGTATATTTCATTAAATTGTCCAACAAATGGAGGACTTTCGTGTCCCTAAACAAAGAGAATGGCACCACAGTCACCAAAATTTTAAAAACCAGACATACAGAATTATACCAGTCATTACTAGAGAGGTCGACACAGGTCTCGGGGTGATCCAGAATCACTGCAGCGATCACGGTCAGCTTGGTCACCAAAATTGACCACACTCATGCATGATTACCAAAATCACCATGTAATCTTAGTCACCCCGATCGTCACAGCTCTTATGGTCACCCACGACATCTGCATGGTCACAGATCAAGGTTATGGGGACTAACTCTATAAAAGGCTCAATAACACGGCACAAGTGTTGTATGTGAGTGTCCCTTCTCATGTGTGCAATTAAATCACTGGAGTCTTCACAATGCATTGCTTCATTACCAAGCAAATCATTGGTAGTAATTGTGCACTTGAGACAACATTGCATACGCCAAACACTAAATGGTCCATTTACAAGACCTGATTGTCGCATCAGATTGTTCATCCTGGCGTATGTAATGTTGTCTCAGTGGCACAATCCTTGCTTATCATTCGCTCACTAATGTAGCAATACGTCCTAAAGACTCCGTTGACTTAATCGTATCCATCAGATAAAACAAACGCACGCAACAATTGCTTCGAGTAGACGCACTTTAGCCATTATCAGTAACAAAGTACAAAGTCACTAAAGTCTATAAGTGTTTGGAGTTTTTGTTGGTAATGTTCGGAGCTTGTCTCTTTTTCACTTCAATTCTTAGTTGGTTTGGTGGAAGTCAGTCAAATAGTTTAGTACTGCGCTTGAATCTGCGAGTATAAAGGTAAGAGCCCAGCTCAAAATTTTCTAATAAAAAGCCATAAAACGATGGTTTTCGCATCTAAATTTTTCGTCAACAGCTACAAGTAAATCTGTGAGTAAATCTGCTAAAGGAATCGATGACTATTATGATCGAATTAGTGGTTCTCAGCCTCTGATACCACCAAGACATGTCTTTCTCTAGACCATACTCACCTATATCATCAACTGGAACAAATATCTGAAGTCAACTTAATAATTGAACCTACTTACTTATTCCAGTTGGGCAGGTAACACAATGTTCTCAACCAGAATTCAACTGCAATTACGGTGCGGTTAGTGCCAGGTAGGACGCCAGATTTTTGAACGTGTTTCTAAAAGAGAGTATTAAATGAGGGACACCATTTTCATATATGAACGTATAAGACCAGTTGAAAATGTTCGAATTTTACATGCAGAATACCCACTGGTGGGTGTTTGTTTGTATCTGTGTTTGCAAATACCTGCACGATTCCAGACATAATTTCAAGAACATTTTGATCCCGCCAGCTGACATCCGAGTGAATGATCGTATCAATAATTCTTGTAAACCTGGAGATATGAATGAAGATGGGTTACATTACGTTACAGGTCATCATCACTGTTAAGCCAGGTTCACACTTTCGACATTAACGTAAACATAACAACATACGCAGGCGCAGTCAGCACTTCACGGTAAACTGAACTCTTTCTACTTACCAACGAAAATAGGGATTAACTAACCATGATATAACTACTGCTCTTGCGTATGTCATTATCTATACGCTTATGTCGAACGTGCGAACCAGGCTTCAGTCTCCGAGTTAGTGGTAACGTGGGTGCTTTTGCCGGTACTGAAATTGGTATTAGTGATAGAAGTGGAGGTATAATATTGAGTCTTGTTCACACCACAGAAAACAACTCGCGTAATCACTGTTTTTGTTGGCCCTGCTGATACCCGGGTAATCGACGCACTCCCTTAACACTGCGATCCGTATCGCGCATAATAGCATGAGCTCTAAAATAACTGGAACGATACCTGCAAACTGCATTTTGAACCCATCACGGAGGCTGACATGTGGGTCAATTTGCAGGTCATCCCAGTCCCCTATGCGATAAAACACGCAACCTATTGTGAAAAACTTCACCCAGATTTCGGATTTTTTGACAGCGGTTATAATACGTGTAATGCAAGCAAGTAAAGCCTGGGACCGAGACCCCTGGAATTGAACCAGTGATCAACTCAGATCGGTACTCACACTGCAAAACTTAATGACTATTTTAGATCAATCCACTTCAGTACTACAGTTGACCTGGTTATTACCCTGTTGTAGTCGGGTGATTTGTGTTGATAGTGCACTATTTGTATCCGGGTATCGTCCGGCTTAAAATTTACCAGTAATTACCATCATTTTCCACAGTGTAAACAGGTGTAAACATGGTGTAAACAAGTGGAAACGTAGTGTAAACAAGGCTTTGGTGTTCGTGTTAATGTTAACATTCATGTTGTTTCATATTATCGTTGGCTCAGTTTCTTAAATAACTTAAAGAAAAATTATCAACCTATCTAAGGTATTCATGCTTATTTACACAAAATTTTGCCATTTGTCAACGTTTGTCGAACAACTCAATGATTCCTTGCCAAACTTCACCAACGATAATATAAGCATGCAACAAACCTTGAACTTGATGTTTAAACAATATATCAAGCTGCGACCTTCGCCCTCTTAAGCTTTTTAAACTTAGACACTGTTAAAGTCCCTTGGCGTAATGCCCCAGTGGCTTCTCCAAACCTACCCTCGGCTGCGTGTAAATCTATAGTCGCTAATTTCCCAGAAATCATTAATCGTTATGTACGTTCGTGGTAATATTTCAGTGTGTCTGCGCCGAAGGTCATGTTGGCGATGTGAGTGCGGACTTGGGTTTGGCGCAGCAAAACAATACCTGCAATTATTTTGCCACACTATCATCCATTTTCAACATTATCACGATAATTTCAATAACCTCGATGAAAATGCGTTACCCCGATATGTTTGATGAACGACATGACCGGAATTTGGGTAGTTGTTTTAAATTTACCTGAGAAGTAGTGTGACAGACAAAGAACAACAGAATTGACTCCGTTCCCCATCCCAAGGACACATCAGATGCCCGTTAGCGTCCATATTACGCACCTGCTGTTTTCAGACAATCCCAGTAAATCTGTGGTGAAAAAGGTCGGGATAACATTTGCTATGATTCTGCACGTCGAAAACACATGCCCCTCTTGCAATATGATAGATATATAGGACAATCCTTCATGGGCGAGCAGCCTGGGGCTGAAGAACACAATAGAAAAAAAAGTCTTGATTATGACGAGATCTCATAGTGTCTGACAAGCATTGACTTTAAAATAATCTCAACAAGTACATATCGCATACAAATGCAAGTGCACGAATAAATAAGGAGAGTCAACGAGTAAGGATGCGCGGCCATGTGAGATGATTTTCTCTCCAATAAATGCAAGACGCGATTTAAGGCTTTTTAAATTCCTTTCAAGACTGCAACTGATCTGGTAGGCCCGTCCCACACACCTTACTTTTGGACTTACTTAAACATTTCCCGCTCGTGATTGCAAAGTCAAACTACGAGACTTGGTTCCTTTGCTTTTGTAGGTAAAGTAGTTGTCGTGATTTCTACATGGTAGTGTATCCATTTACTCAAGTGCTTAAAACACAGAATATTTACTCTATTTGGTTTGACAGAATCAAAGTACAGCAATATCCGAAACAACTCCAGAAAATTGAAGTTCTCAAGCACATCCCTTAATTTTGATGGGTTCAGGGTACACTTCCACTATACTCCATGTATAGGCCCAACTTTTTGGCGGTAGCTTTGGGCAAAACACGGCTCAATTCAAAAAACCCGTAGCACCCCAAGAGATATTTTTCATTCTGTCCGACTAGTACGAAAGCCAACGGTAATATCAAAACTAGAGAGCTGCGTAGGCGGTTCTGAATCAACGTAGAAAAAGTCTAAAAGCAGTACTCGGTACTACCTTTAAACTCTTTACAAAAGCCGTCGCCTAAAATTCGGGCAACAAATTATATCGAGTAAGTGTACCACATTTACAGATTTAAACATTGTACAGATTACAATGTTGGACGTCTAGTTTTTTCCCAGATGGTCGTGGGCTGAAGTCGGATAGTCCAGTACACTGCCTGTTTCTCTAACCTTTCATAATTTGCATGTATTTAAGGTCTTGGGCATACGAGGATATATGGCGGAAAAACTGTTTCGCAGCAATGTTTCCTGAACATGACTAATCTAGGAAACATTTTGTGAAAAACATTCACGAGCAGTGTGAATTAAGCTCTGGCCGAACGAATGCAACATCGCGATTCAATATCGTTCAACATTGTTGAATGCAACAAGTTGAACTCGTTTGGCCACCATGTTGTATCATGTTGCATCATGTTGCATCATGTTGCACATGTTGCATCATGTTGCATCATGTTGCATCATGTTGCATCATGTTGCATCATGTTGCATCATGTTGCGTGACGTTGTATGGTGTTGAGAGAAGTTTGATTTCCATCAAACAGTTGATGCAACATTGTTCTGATGTGTGAACAACAGAGTTACACTCGTTTGGTTGCGCACTTCAACATTATCGCTCTCGCGTACCCGCAGCAAGTGCTCTCTCATGCAGGGGAAACGGGTAGTTTGGCCTAAAATTCAGGATCATTATTTGTCCCAGATCTCTAATCTTCACAATTCGAGTCTGCATCGCACAACAATGTTGCATTCGTTTGGCTATGCAGTCCAACACCATCCAACAAAGTTGAATTCAACAATGTTCAATGACGTTGCGTTCGTTTGGCCAAGGCTTTAGTGTATGTAGCGCAGTACATATCGTGGAATTGTGGGCAACTAACGTTTCTCCGGTGTGCAAACGAAGAAGCAATGTTTCTGAAACAAAGATCGAGGCTGGTAAGCAAAAAGTGTTTCTGAATTATCTGAGAAACAGTTTTTATTTCTCGTGAAACAAATTTTGCTTCCGCAATGTTTCCAGGCGGGTAGGCAAACAGAGAAACAGTTGAGGAAACATCGAAAATCTCGAATGTTTCCGCGATGATGTTTCCGTGTTTGCTCAGGATTTAATTGTCTCTGAAGATATTTATATTGCATAAAAAACCAACGAAGTTAAGAACATGATTAATTACAGGGCCCAGGAAGATCAAACCTGTGGTTTGAACTCCATACTCACTCATGTCCATAGCTAGACAGTTGTAAAGCGGTATAACAGGCAAGCGGTCCATCTTCGTTCGCTGACGTCAGTACGTTTACCAACATTTCGTCAGTATCCAGGTCAAGCGGCTCGGGTTTCGATAAAGTCTTAAAGAACTCGCTTTGGTCATAACTCGAGGTAATCCCTGCAACAAATACGCATATTACAGTAAATTTTCAGACAATATGCATATTACAGTAAATGTTCAGATGAAGGTAATTTTTCGAGAGTCAGAAACTGTGCGCAGCCGGGACCAGTTTCGAAAATGCAACACCAAGGCATTCTCGCTGGGAACCTGGCGACTCTTAGTCTGAGAGGAAGTGTGATGGTTATTGACGAAGTCTCATGATTTATAGGTGCAAAGCACCAGCCCTTGACCATGCCCAACTAAGGGAATTGTGTATGTGAGACTGTGGTGTAAAATGGCATTAACTACTCACGATGTCACTTTGTGATTGCCATACCACTATAATTTATGGGACATGTGCCCACTTTGGCATAATATGGCAATTTGGGCTAAACAACCTCATTGGCTTGTATGAGCTGACTTTCCTCAATAACACTAAATTGTTCCACTGTACTCATAAGCGTCAACATGATAAAAAAGTACGCGGGGGAACGGTTTCTCACAATCCTCTAAACACAAAACCCATGTTATACATGTCCAACGTTTAACAACGCTTAGACAACCGATCAGAGTAAACCACAACGAATAAAACTGTTGGAACAACAACTACTTCTCGCTAAACTAGTTCTTCAAGTAAAATATTTACTAAAGATTTACGCTGCGGGAATCGTTAGCGAAGAACAACTTCGAGAGCCCAGCTGTAAACTCAGCTGTGGACAGACATTTTTCGAAACTTGTTTTAACATGTTTTAAAAAAGTTCAAGGAGTTTTAGCTGAAAATGCACGACATCTTTTAGTAAAGTTTCCATGCTTTGTAAAATACCAAAAGCTCTACCTCTGTCATAAATAGTTGAAGGTACGTTGTGCCCACCTTGATCGTCAGATGTAGACTGAGGACTGTCTGTAAATCCCATGACACTGGCTGGGTATTCCGCGTCATGGAGATGTAGGTACATGACGACTTCCCACAGCCATTTGTAAAGGTCTTGGTCGGAGTAATGTTGCATAATGCGTTGGTATGGGGCAGTAGCTATTTGACTAACCTATAAGAATGGAAGAAATTGATTAAAGGAGAAGGGAGATAAGGAGAGAGGAAGGAAGAGAGGAAGGAAGGAAGGAAGGAAGGGGGGAAGGGAGGGAGGGAGGCATGAAGAAAGAAAGAAGGAACAGAAAGAAAGCGAACGATAGGAAGGAAGTGAGGGAGGGAGAGAAAGGAAGGACTGGCAAGAAGGAAGAAAGCTAGGAAACCAGGGAGATAAGGGAAGGAAAAAGAAGTAGATGGGAGGGTAGGAGAAGGTAAACAAAGGAAGGTAAGGGTTGTAAGGAAGGAATCAACCAAACGAAAAAACACACAAACAGGTAAACAAGCAAACAAACAAAAACCAAACGAACAAACAAGCAAAACTTGATATTCCTCGATCACCTTCTCTAAAACACCAGGTGATTCCTTAAACACATCAGCTGCGATGCCGCCAGGTCTGTTCGGCAGTCGTAAGGCGCACGTTTCAACCAGAAGGATAGCCACAGCTCTATGGACACACCTGGGCAGGTACAAAATATCGCTGTCAACGTCCTGAGATAGAAAGAGAATAATTAGAACGACAGACCGTTACCATCGTTACAACTACTGTTTGGCAATAGAAACTGCGAAAACGCTTTCAAAAATATCATTATCACAAAGAAAACGTTCTTTGAGATAAACTCAATCACAATCAAACAATGGCGAAGAGCTCGTGGAAGTACGCGTACGTGCAGTTGCCGGATTAAGATCGTACACGTTGGACGTGTAACGTGACAACGTAACCATGCGCCGTAACGCTTGAAAATTAGTTCCATTATTTTAACGATATCTTTCTGTTATAATCAGTCATCCTAATATAGCGTTAAGTCTTTGACTTTGATTTGTGAACTAAGGCTCATTCATGTGAACAACAGACAATGCCAGGTGAAGTTTCCGGGCAAAGCTGAAAAACGCGAGGAATTGAATGACAGTAGTTGTCAGTTGTTATTACAACTCGCACACCACCCAATTAAGGACAGCGGAAGGAGTCTTCGTCTG
Organism: Heliopora coerulea; assembly: GCA_030142905.1. NCBI lineage: Eukaryota > Metazoa > Cnidaria > Anthozoa > Scleralcyonacea > Helioporidae > Heliopora > Heliopora coerulea. The sequence goes on along the minus strand of JASJOG010000192.1, from coordinate 270,347 downwards.
CTGCGGGCTTATTATTATTTAAACTTATTTACCCACGTTGGCCTTTCAGCGAACCGATTTTCAAAGGGCCGTGTCAAACATAATTAAACTAAACTAAACTAAAGCTAATTTAACTATGTTCATGTTCCATATCCGCAACTAACTATTTACAATAAATACACTACCTTATCTACATATATCTATAATCACATAATTTCTAGAAGTCTTGGGTTAATAAAAGAAAGATACAAATAAAGTGGAATCGTGCACGTGATCCGAAGAATAGCCGAAAGATACAATCCCCAACGAATTGTGAGAACCGGCTGAAGAACAACTACCTCCCGCGAGGTAGAAAAGTGTAACAGTTACGTCAACGCTGCAACAGGGACGCGTTCAATGTAAATATTAAAACAATGTCATTAAAACAATGTCATGCTAATTTCTACGTGTTACGGCGCAAGGTAACAAGGTGGAGTCACGCGTCGAATGTGTACGCGCCTCTACGGGAAGAACACGATTCCTTGGAGAATTCGGCACTTCACAATGAAAAATGCCCAGCTAACTGCGTCGTACCTGATATTGCCAGTTTAAGTTCGTGAGTAGATAACGGGCCAGTTGATGTTCGTGAGAATCAACTGCCGACCTGAGTAGCCAATTTCTGATGGTCTGAATGTCTCGGAGCTTTGGCCTCCACGCCTCCACGGGAAGGGCTTGAAACAGTGATACACATTCCTGGAAAGAGAATGGGTTCTGAGAAGAGCTGAAACAACGATACGAATCTCGCGCAGAGAAGTTAGAAAAAAAAAACGCACACATTCCTACAAAAAGCTAGATGATACTCATTAAGAGATTGCAAGACGAAACCGATTCTTTTCCAACTCGATGATATTCTAGGAATACTTTGAAACAACGATACGAGTTCGGAGAAGGAGATACTATAAAAAAATATGTATTGTACAAAGGCTCTGATTGGGTAATATGCACGTTTGGATAGGAGTATCCATTCATGGAAAATTTTCAGTCAGAACTTTGCTGAAGTTTGTACCTCTCGTTCCTTCTGTATTTCATAAAAGAAATATATAAATGGTTTTACTGTGTTTGAATAGTGTGATCTAAATACTTTAGATGTAGCACAACTTTTGAAAAGGTAAACACCGCTCGCTCTGCGATGCATTGTTTTTTTCATACGCTTTTCTTGTCTCACAGCATTCCGCATGTTTAGATTACAGCATCAAAACATGGAAAAAAATTACGTAATTTTTAAAACGAGGACGATGCATTGAACCCTAAAAAGACTGGAACGATACCTGCAAACTGTATTTTGAAGCCAACACGGAGCCTGACATGTAGGTCAATTTCCAGGTCATCCCAGTCTCCTACTCGATAAAATACGCAACCTACAGCGAAAAACTTAACCCGAATTACGGATTTTTTCACAGTTTTCTTCTTTATCCTTAGTAAGTAGAGGACAATGTCGGTAGGACAGCATATTTGTCAGATTTAACCGTCCATGAAAAGTAAAGGTTCAATACAACTTTTTCACAAGCGTGTTTTTAACCAGCATGGTTGCCCCTATTTCGGCTTCATTCAATCATGAGGCTGGGTATGAGGCATCGTTCCAGTCCTATAAGAGTTCAGTGGGACGATGTCGTCAATAATAAACTTATCACTTCACGGATATCTCAGTCGGGGAAAACAGCGGAATTGTTATGTTGGGATGTGATAAAATGAGAATCGGGCACGGGGAAAACAAAAATATTTACCGTGCCACATAAAACAAAAGACTCAAAGAACAGAATTACCTCACGAACTTTTTCCAACGTTTCTTCAATTCTTTCCAAAAGTAGAGACATAGCGAATGGGTGAGACGAACAGATCGAGCCAAGCAGATCCTTTCCTGTTTTTGGTAGAAAATCTGGAGCTTCGCTGATTATGCAACTTACCTACAAAACAACAAATATTTAGTATTCACTCTTGATCACATGGGATGGAGTTTAGGGTTGGTTAGTGAAACTTTCGAGTGTCGCAATTATTTATATTTTAAGACCTAAGTGGCACCAGTTGCAAAAAATGTAACTTTTGGATCTCCATCTGGGAATCGCACCCACGACCCACGAAATCCAGGTTTAAAAAACTCGAAATATATAAAACTATATAAAACTCGAAACTCAGATCCCTATAATTACAAAATAAAGTTCGCCAAACAAGATTATTTGAAGAATTTTTATTTCATTAGAGTGACCACACTATGGAATAAACTTCTTAAAGACTGCAAACTTTCCTTATCTCTTACCTTTTTAAAGAATAGCTTACATAAATTTTACACAAAAGAACCTGGAAATCGAGTATGTTCTTCCAGATGGAACACAGAAATTTTTTAACGCTATAATAATTTTACCACATGTTAATTATTGTTTTAATGTATTTTAGCTGCTGCACAAGGAGTCCGATATCATTTGCAGCACCCTGTCCTGTTTCTTTCTCCTGTTGCCTTTTGTTTTCATATATAGATTTAATTCATTGCGACTAACAAATTAAAATTCAAGTGCTCTGCCAAATGAGTTACGAAGGCCGTTGCCAAGAGCTTGGCAACGAGTTCTGTATTTATAATATTTTGTATATTTAATGTTCAATATCTATAATAAATATAAAACTCGTGGCCACGCGCTTACAAAAGCGGCCTTCAAAGTTCAGTTGGCAGAGCACTACACCAGGAACGCGGGTTCGCGTCGTTCAATCCCCAGCCGGGGGCCCAAGAGTTGCATTTTTCACATTGGGTCTCTGTTAGGTTTTAAAAATTGTCTCATTCTGACACAAAAATTTTCTTCATCAAACGTAAACTCCACTACCAGCAAGCGTTGGTTTCAGCAAACTGGTACCGCGCATGAAAAATAGGAGTTTCTACATGGGGTAAGCTAAGCCACGAACTGTGGTGTACAAGGGCAATTTTAATCTTGCTCGTGATTCGCAACCATAAACTGCAAATTAAAGTCGCAAAAATACCAGTACAAATCTGCTGTTTTCGGCTGATTTTCCACCTAACAAATGGTCCCGTTGTCAGCCAAATAGCATTGTGACGTACGAGGAAGTTGTCGCGAAGTTTCTTTTCGGCTTCTTTTCGGCTTTGTGTATCATGAGCTACAAGCTCTGAATAACAAAAATATTTGAATCAAATATACTCTGAATTATTACCCAGCAGCTGGTATGTATAAAATGACGACTCAATCGCTTGCAATAACGATAATCTGTAAAGATTACCTCATATATTTCTCGTACAACAGCAGCAATAAAATCACTGTCTTCCAGCGAGCGAGCCCGCGCCATATTGGCAAATGTCGTCAACAAATAAACTACTTGTGGCTCGGTCATCGACTTGAAGCATTCCACTAAAGTTGTGGCATCTAGGAAAAGTTTAGAAATACGAAATCATGAAGCTGCCAGGAGCACCAGGGGATACGTAGACGGAAGAAAACAAAGGCGGATAGCGGGGAAAAGGTAAGACTAGACAAAAGAAAGTGATGGACATGACAGGATAGTGTGGACAAAGGAGAATAGGAAAGAGAAAGGAAGGGTAGGGGAGAAAATTAAGAAGAGGAAAATGACTTGGAAAAGAAAAGAAAGGATAATAAAGGAAATTAAAGTAATAGAGAATAGCAAGGGAAAAAAGGGAGTGAAGGAAGAACGAAGAGGAAAGTAAGAAAAGAGAAAAAGTAAATGTGGATAAGTATAGTAAGGAAATGAAATGAAAAGGAAAATCTGAAAAGAAAAAAAGGAAAAGAAAAGGACAGAAAAAGAATGGAAGAATAGAAAAAAAGCAAAGAAAAGAAAAGGAAAGGAGAGAAAAGAAAGAAAAGAAAGGAGAAGACTAGAGAAGAATAAGAAAATGAAAGAAAAGAGATAAGAAAAGAAAAAAGAAATGATAAGAAAGAGAAAACATGAAGAGAGTACGATGAAAAGACGATCACCAACAATGACAACGACAATTACAACTAGAACAACAACTACAACACCAACAACTTCAACAACTACAACATCAATCACTGGTGTATCACAATGGGATTTTGGGTGTTCAACCCTCTTCTGCCTCAAACGTACATCGACAAAAGTAGACAATAGGACAACGAAAGACAATTACCTATTTCAGTTCCCACTCACCAGTTCCATCAAGGTGATCGCTCTGTAAGTGTACATAATCAGACATCGAAACCGAAACGTCTTGGTCTTCGATGCCCTTGTGAAGGAAATTATAGCCAGCCCACATCATTTTCGTAGACAGACTCTGAAATGGCATATCGATAAGAAATTGCCACGCACCGAGCCTAGAACATACAAACGACAGCGTTGTTTTCATTGCCTTCAGGTGTGGTAACACTATTTCGAATTGGACATGTAAGTACTATTTCTACACTTTGTCCCAGACGAAGTGTCAGTTAAGACATTCACCAAAATTTCTTCCCGCAAACCTAGAGTATGGTTCACGTTAACTCCATGAGTGGTTGTAGACGTTCGTTAAGCTTTATGTGAGAACACTTTCCCTGATGGTCGAAAACTGGCTTTGACAGATCGGCGAGTGATTGAGAAGGCAAAACCATGTTTATCCCTACCGATCGACCGCCGACAGTTTGCGGCCATCTACGACAGTTTCCAATTGTCTGCCATTTTTTACCGACTTAAGGGTAAAATGGGTTGATAGCGGGATAAGTTATAAAAAGTAGGTTCTGGTTGGTTGACCAGGAACCTAACACCAATGAGAGCCAACTCGAACCCGCGGCGACGAGCAAGCAATAAAACATCTTCTCATTGTAAACTCGACACTATGCAATCAATCCTTCCATTAAGGAGACCTGACCAAAGGAATCGACCACAGTTTTTTCAAGTTATGAACTTGAATGTTTATCTTAAAAAGCAGTTTTCGAACAGTGAAAACATGTCCGAATGCCCATGCAAGAAGCACATGGCTGTAATCTAGCACACTTCATTTTTCGTTCCACGGGTAGAATTAAATCTTTCCGTCACGATATATGCCTGACTCTTTAATACTTTAATCCTTTGATTTATATCCTTTAGAAACGGCATAACCTACTGAATAAGGTAAAAAGTTAAAAGGTTTGATAACTGCCGTGATTGATCTCAAAGAATTCCAACGTTTCGAGCACAGGCCTTTTCGTCAGGGAAAGAAACATTTTCTGACGAAGAGAGAAAGAAACATGTTTTGACAAAGGGCCTTTACTCGAAACGTTGATATTCTTTGAGATCAGTCACGGCAGTTATCAGGCTTTTAACTTTTTACCTTATCACTGTCTACGCAGTATTCTATTGCGATAACCTACTGAATAGATAAGAACTGTTTTTCAAAGGGTCGTGTTATACACTAACAGACAGATACAAAGAAACCTACTTACAACTATAAACTGCATTAGCTACATTAGTTTACTATTTGAATCTCTGGTTTTAGCAACTTACTTATGAGCGGAGAAAATCTGCTGAGAAGCTCTGATAAAGAATTGATCGTACTCCAGCTGCAATTTCTCCAACGAATATTCCGAACCAAATGCGAAGTGGAATGTAGTCTCGTTATCACCGTACTTGTTGAGGTAGTAGTTCTTGTACAAAGACCAATAGCAAGTCACATGCTTCACGATCGTCCTGAGTAACATAGTAGTAAGAATGAAACCTTGACCGACGAATAACGTTTTTACATTCTTGCGACAGGTTTTGAGATTATTTTATTTGCACGGTGAATTTCGTGACTGGAGTCCCTTTTGAAAATTTCACATGTCATTTCAAATATGAAATTAGAATTTCATTTGTGAAATTAATTTTCAAGCGAGAGTCTTCTATCTCATATTTGAAATACATGTTTCAAATTCCAACATTTAAACCGAAATTTTAAACCAGTTCATTTCACATGTGAACTGGATATTTCATTCGTGGAAACGTTCCTATTTTCATTTAGAGTGACTTTCTCGGAGAAGTAGTTCAAGACTAGCAACTTATGATTTGAACTACACCGAGAAAACCTACTTATATCTAAATTAAAATGAATGACTTGAACCCTGGAGAATCAGTATGTGTTGAAGATAGATCGTTAAGATTGGTGTAGTCCTGAGAAAGACTACAGACGACTGGCGTTTTGATGGCCCCAGCGGCGGTCATCTTCAGTGTAGAAAAAAGAGGAGGAGACTGCCGCTGAGGCCGTTGAAACGTCTGTCACCACCAGTCTATCTCAAGACTACACTAGCCTGGATGATCTACCTTCACTAACATATACATCCTCCCAGGCTTTGTGCGCCAGTGTAGTCAACCCACAACTTTGAGCTCTGTAGTCCAACACACGGCTGGGACGTCAGGGAATGGAGTGTATAACTAGGGATCGTCAGCGCTCGTTCTCACCTTATAACTCGTCCTAGTCTCTTGACAAACTCTCGGTATCTTCTCATGTTGTAAAGTGAAAAGGCTTTGCCCAACATCTGGATTAAACAAGTGGAAAAAGCGAACACTCGCATGACGTTGGTTGCGGTATCACGACTCATTCCGCGAGCTTCCGAGTTAACAGCGTCGGTACCTTACGAACAAGTTAGACTGGATCAGACTTTATTTAGTGAGAGTAACGCCAAACAGTTCCACAATAGATAAACTTGTAGCTCTCGAAATTATTCTCTTATCATTAATATATTTCTAAAATATATATATTTATCAATAACAAAAAAGTATCTAATGGATATCTAGAATTTTCCCAAAGAATAGAAACCGCGACAATAATAGTAATGGTTGAACAACAAGAGCAGTTATGGTAATGATGATAATAATAATAATAATAATAATAATAATAATGATGACAATAATAATAATAATAATAATAATAATAATAACAACAACAACAACAACAACAACAGCAATAGCAGAAGTAATAACAACAACGATAACAGCAACAATTTTAAAAATAACACAAAACAAAAATAGCACCAATAACAATAATAATGACAACTTTGACCACCACGTCATCAATAACAATATCAACAATAATAACAATAACAGCAATCACAACAATAAGACCAATATTAACAATAAAAATAGCAATATTAATTGGAACAATAATTATGTAATAATAATAATAATGACAATAATAGTAATAACAAAAATAAATAATAATAATAACAATAATAATAACAACGACATTAATAATGATAACTATGCGAAATCATAATCATTAATCACAACATCATCGGTTGTATTTTAGCGGTCATCAACAATAACAACAGCAATGAAAACAGCAACAACAACGACAGGGACGTGGACAACAAATTAAATATCCAAATTAAGCGAATAACATACCATCATATCTCTTCGTTCCAATAATTTGCTGAAATAATGCATCAAACGAAAATTGGGAAAACAATGCTACTAAGTCGTTCTCTGGTATTAATGCCCAGGATTCTTCAGGATTCTCGTCCTTGAGAAAAATCAAAACACACATTACGATATCAACTCACCAGCCTAAAGCGCACCTGCATTCACGCACACATGACAATCAATACGTTTGGAGGTAACATTTCTACATTCAAAATACTCAGTGTCCGCATTCCTTGCGTCGCCACTCCTAGATTCCGCGCTTCCAGTGCCCACTTTGGCAGCACCAACAGTCCCAGTTTCAACATTCCAAGTGCCTACATTGCTGGGGTCAATATTCCTAGAGTCAACATTCCCAGGGTCATCGTTTCTTGGGGTCAACGCTTCTGGTGTCCACATTCCTAGAGTCAACACTTTTGAGTATCAATGTACGCGTACACTTAAAATTCCTAGCGTAAACATTTGTAGAGTCGACATTTCTAGAGTCAACACATGAAGTGTAGAAGTTTGTAGCATCAACTTTCCCAGTGTTAGTTAGCACACTTAGTTTCAGGAAATCACCCGCTTTCAACATTCCCAGTCAACATTCCCAGAGTCAACATTTCCAACAATGTCCTTTCTAGCATCAAAACTCCCATAATCATTTCTGGCGTCAACATTCCTCTCGTCATTATTCCTCACGTCAGTCGTCCAAGCGTCAACATTCGTAATGGCAGCATAACTAGAGAGAGATTTCTTGTTGTTAATATTCCCCACATCAGCTTCAACAATTCTGGGCCGAACATTCTTATCATAAACATTTCTATTGCAAAAATGACTGGGGTCAACATTCAGTGTTAGTCACTTGTATTAACCGCGTCAATACTTCAGTAATTGTAACGCCAATATTCCTGATATCCTGGTATCAATACTCCTGGTGTCAATACTCCTGGTATCAATACTCCTGTTATCAATATTCCTGGTATCAATATTCCTGGTTTCAATACTCCGGGTATCAATATTCCTGGTACCAATATTCCTGGTATCAATGCTCCTGATGCACGATGTCAATAACCGCGGTGTCAAAAGTCCAGGTCGCGATACTTCCGGGCGCCATTTCTTCCGAATTCGCTTTTTGCGTCAAAAAACCCTAGCGTGAATTCTACATCCTCCCTTCCATCTTACCTCTTCTCCATCTTCGTCAATCAAAACCCAGGTGATAGTTTTTTGAAATTCTATTTAAAGTAAAGACAGGGATTAAGAAACAAGCAAGTAGTTAATTAAAAGATGAAAGAGATTAGAGAAGAGTATTGTATTGGGTCAGAAAGGCTGAGGAAGGGTCAGCTATACTCTAGCGCCAGCCATCTTTCCTACTGCCCACGAAAATGTCCGTTCAAAGAAGTAACTTGAAAACTCGTGAGTAATTTGACTGCAGTCGAATCTGAGTGCATCGTATTTCCTTTCTGATTGTAAACCAGATTAAAATTCACCCAAAACAAGATAAGTCAGTGAAACACCACAGCATGACATGGTGAACTGAACTCAAATCCTTACAGAGCGAGTCATTATCTTCCCAATAAACTGTTACGACTCCAGAATTAGCATCCGGGTAAAAAGGCAAATGGCGAAACTGAGTGTCGCTTTTTTTCAACATTGAATAAATCTATTCTTAAATCTATCACTAGTAGACTATAAAACAGAACTTTATCTCTGAAAAGTTGCCCAAAAGTGCACGTTAGGTAAGAGTTTGCGTGGCGTAGATGGAAGGAGCAGCGTTAGGAAATGTGATCAATAACTGACGTTTTATAAATCTGTTTTATATCACATTTATAGCCACAGATTAAGTGCTAATTTCCTCTGGAAAAACTCCACGTAATAATACGTTAGAACTTTCATAATTTCGTCAAAATTTAATCAATGAACAAAGGCATGCTTATTCAGGTGGCGTTTTATTTAAAGCTGATGGAAAATGTAGATATTTCAAATATTTATAAAGACATCACGATAACGCAACCAGATTAAGCCTCCAAACAAAACATGTTTTTCCAAATATAGAAGAGAACGATATATATCTTTAAAATTCATTAATATTTTTTGAGGAAAATACAAAGGAAAATCATAACCGCATTGTGTCTTTATATGTGACAAAGACACATGTGCCTTAATAGGTGGAGAAGAAGTTGACTTTTTCGGCTTAGAAAACGTAAATTTCCAAACTTTCTTCACAAGTTAGCACATTAAGAGGTGAGTTTTCTTACACATTTAAAAAAACTCGCAGCCTGTGCTTTATCAGGTCTAAAACACTCGGCTATCAGCTAGTGTTTTGAATCCCAACAAAGTACTCCTGCTCGGTTTTTAAATATTACTTACATATAGATATGAAAACTTTTCCCTCTATTAGGGCCTCGCGTCAACAGACTTGATCATCAAATGAATTATGAGTTAATTATTTCAACTATTCCTTCTAGGATAGCAACAAGGATGTGAGATGTCCTTAAGATGTACACAGAACAATAACTAATCGTTAGTCATATTGTAATGAAGACTAATTCATAAGAAGTAATGTATTGTACCTGATCCATCGGGAGTTAGCAGCGCCTTCATTTTGATCAGGTATTTATCTCTGAATCTATAAAAATACCAATTGCACGAATTTTGAACGAGATTCAAACACTGAACAGAATCTACGTTTAAAACAAAGGGCATGAAGAAAGGAAGGAATAGAAGAAGAAACGGAGTAAAGGAGGGAAAGGATAAACAGAAGAAAGAACTAAAGAAAGAAAGAAAGAAAGGAAGAAGAAGGGAAGGAAAGAAGGAAGAAAGGAAGGAAGAAAGGAAGGAAGGGAAAGAAGGGAAGGAAGGGAAGGAAGGGAAGGAAGGGAAGGAAGGAAAGGAAGGAAAGGAAGGAAAGGAAGAGAAGGGGAGGGAGGAAGGAAAGAAAAAAGGAAGGAAGGAAGGAAGGAAGGAAGGAAGGAAGGAAGGAAAAAAAAGGGAAAGAAAATTACAAAATCCAAGCAATAAGACTTACTTAATGGGCAGAAGCAGCGTCGCTAGCATGGTAATGAAGTGGTGCAAGAGAGGACTGTACCAAAAGTGTTCGTCGCTCGAGAAAGTCCCAGGATAGTTTGACAAAAGCAATGGTTGAATGAAATGCGCCAGTTTTCTTGTTACTCCAGGAGGACACCTCAGTACGTGGTTTAACAAGAAGATATGATCCGGGAGTGTCGCCACGCGTAAAAGCAATGCAACCTGGGTAAAATGTTAAGAATATTAACTACAGGTCTACTTGATAAGGTCGAAACATACAAAAAAATTCCATTACACGGGAGAACTTAAGCTGCAGCTAAAACAAAGCAAAGTTCTCGTAGCTCAGCGTTAAAAGCCTGTCCGAAATATGCAGTGGCTAATTGCAGTCACGAAGGTATTCGTAAAGGTGTATTGTCTTCGCTTATTTTGTCCCGTATAAATTAGCTGAATAAAGCCGCTGTTGGGAATTAGGCAGACGAAAACGGAGGCTTTGGGTCAGGCACCAACGTGGACATCGATACTTATAGTAACCCCCTCAATGACCCGACAAGGACATGGATATTGGAAATGGTAATGGCACGAACTGCGGCATAGACTACACCCCCGGCAACAGTACTGGCATGGACAGAGACACTTGGCTCCGACACTGGCAGACGTTGAAGTGGCACTACCAGTCCGGTATTACGACTGGCCCTGACATTAACACCGACAAGGATATCGGCACTCACACTAGCACTGACTTAGACACTGATACGGACACCGACACAGGCAACGATACTGACCCAGGCCCTGGCCCTGGCCCACGCTGTGCAGATTTAGACTTATACTGGCATGGACACTGGCACTGACACTGGCACTGACTCTGACATACTGAGGCAGACACAGGCACTTAGACGGACTCATACAGAGACAGACACACCAGCACAGACAAAGGCCCTGACAACGGCATTAAAAGTGATACGGATACTCATTGACACTGAAACAGAAAATGCTATGACGCATACGCATATACCAGGACGAAATGAATTTTATACTGACAACGGCGACAATACATTTGTTTTCAGTCGTTGAACAGGTAAGACAAAACAAAAGGACACGCTCTATCTCCTCAAAATCAAGTTATCATGTCAAAAACAGTCCCTTACAGAAGTCAAAAAACCACTCAACATTGGTTTTTTGAGCAATGCGCTGATAGCCGTCACAACTGCGTGTTGCAAAAGTCTTACCAAAGTTTGAAGCCATGAATTTACATCATTGTAAAATTCTTCATCCTCAGTAGGTCTCCTCATGAATATAAATAAAGCACTTATACAATCACGTAGATGTTGAATTTCTCCAAAAACCAGGTGGGATACTTGGGATGGGTCATTTCCTGGAAAAACACAACGAACATCAGAATCTTGGGCTAACTTCCATATTCAATAAAATTTCGCATCTGCTTGGATCTTTCCAGCCGTTTTTACCAAAGACCAGCTGGCATGAATACAACTTAGAACTTGGAAGCAGCGTATGTCGTCTTGTCAGTTGGGTAGCTAAAACTTTCTTAGCACCTCAACTTGACCAACAGGTAGCTCATCTGCCACCTTCAGGAAAATATAATGAATTACAGAACTGATTCAACTTTGGATATGCATTCAATGTTAGGCTACTATAGAAAAATTTCAATGTTTAGGTTGAAGAATTAAGCTAAGACTTTCTTCAACTCTGACAATAACACTCTTAAAAAGACATGCAGGTGGTCAAACCGCCTTTACAGTTATTTGATAAAGCAAAGTTTTGTTTGGGTTAACAGCTAATATTTCCTTGACAAAGACGACTCATTTAAACAAGCGCTTCAACAGGGCCGTTTTTAAACATGTTTAGCTTGGGTGTTTAGATGGGTATTAGACCTAAAGGCTTCAATCTTCACTAACCTGTGATGGGAGAATCTTCTGAGATGCCGCAGAACACCGGAGACTGCGCGTACAGCTCGTAGACAAATGATGCAATATGAGTCCGAGCCAGCTGACTGGAGTATTTGGCCAGCGTAAAAGTCTTAAAATAAAAAAAAAAGGATAGGAAAAATTACCTTTCCTATTGTTTCTTCCACTTGCCATAGAATAACGTGCCTCCTGGTTCCTGCTAAAACGTTTTTCTTCTTCTCTTTCCTATTAGTACTACATATTTATTAACCCACAGCGAGGTCCCCATGGGAAAGTATTCGCCTGAGGCTTTCGTACATACCAAGCGACGAAGGAGCGAAAAAGCCGAAGGCAAATACTTTCGAGTAAGGAGCGAGCAAACGCGATTAAAAAGGAGTTTATTATATGGCGTTTTGGTTGGCTTTCATTCCCATTTTTGACTGGGTTCTCATCAACAGGTGTTGCTGCCTACCTTACGTCGTAACTTGTTCGACAGGCTTCTTGTTTCCATCAGCTAAACATTCATTTCTCGTACTTTTATAAAATTAGCTTTAAACAAAAGCAGTTCCAATGTTCCAGTACATTTTATTACACGAAATTTTCCGTTATCCACGCTTAATTCTCTTTAGCTGCCATTAAATTCATCCACAAGATTTTCCCGCCGAAACTCTGCCGGTCTGGAATGAGTAGCGTAGTGGACCAGTCCAACACCGTAAAGTATCGGACCGTTCAGCAACCAGCCAGCATGTGCAACTTAGCGTACACACCGAAGAACGAGTTCAGTCATACCTCTGTCTACCTCTTTGTCTGTCCATTTTGAGATCTGTGCGTCTGTCTGACGGTTGGAGTTCACTGTCTCTCCCTGCTCCCGAGTGTACTTCTATGTGTCTGTATATCAGCGGTTTGCGTGTGCAGGTCTCGGTGTCTGTGTCTGTGTGCGTGAGTGTGTTTGTATCCATATGTTGGTATTAGCGGTCATATCTACGTCTATGTCTACTTTTGCGTAACGGTTTGCGTTAGTGTGAGAGTCAGAGTCTATATCTCCGCCTGTCCTTACCTCCGTCCACCTGACATACATCCCTCCAAATATCTTCCTACCTACCGGTCTACCTTTATCCTTTGTGCCGTCTGTCTGGCTCCCTTTCTGTCCGTTGGTTTGTCAAAACTTGTCCATCCGTCCGTCTGTCTGTGTCCCTACTCACCCATCCGTCAGTCTGAGTATCGGCGAATTTCTGCCAATTCTGTGTCTGTGTCTTTTCATGTGCATGTACGTCTGCATCCATCCGTATTCGAGTTTTATGGCTGAATTTTTTAATCTCATAGCTCAGTTCACTATCCAATATCTGACTAAACTGGCTTTGAACACGTCATAAAATATGCGAGCTGGTTACCTCGTGGACTGTGTTTTTGATGCTTTCCAAAGTTCGGCGAACCTTCGTCGCTTGCTCATTATTAAAAATGGCAAATTCATAGGAATGAGTGTAGCTGACTCTTTGCTGGTCCTTACATATACCCTGCAATTTAAAGATACCACGATGTTCCTTTTCTTACAAACTGAAATGATGTGCGAAATGTGAAGTGAAAATATCATAAGAGAAAATGTCCCCCGTTCCACTTATTTTTCACACGTGAAATCACATACATGTATGAAGATTTCGTAAGGGTACAATTTCAGTTACGACCATTAAAACTGGAAGAGAGCTTAGCTAAATGAAGGAGTCAAGTGCAGTTAAGCGGTTCAAAAGGTCAGAGGCTTGTAAGCGTCCGCTAAACTGCACTATAGACCAAGTGAAGAAAGTTCAAATATCATTTGAAAGAGAGTTTGAGGCCAGCTAACTGAATTAAAGAACGCGTGAAGCGAGTTTGGAAATAATGCGGGCTAAATTGGACAGAACACATACCTGTACAGTGGCAGTCTTAACCTCTGTAGACCACACAGTTTTCTTTTCTTCTTGGCACTTCTTTCGTAAAATCTAGATGAAACACGATCGGTATTTTAGACAAATTGCATTGCGATGTGAAGACAGAAAAAATGACTATCACCGAACAGGTAACGCTGTTACAAACTAAACATTGACGGGTAAGATGCAGCATATTAATTCGAGTTTTTGTAATCCTGTTCATCTAACTGGCGTTCATATCCGCGAAAGCATTACTTGGCACAACATCGGAACAAAATCTTCATGCTCGTATAGTTACCTCAATGTCGGATTCCACGTTTCGCAAGTTCTTGGATGTGTTCTGATAAGTATTTAGTAATTCGTAAAACTCGCTTTCACGGTGTGGCTCCAGGGTTTCCTATGCAAATGAAGGAAAAAGAGGATAGGTTAACGACGAAGGCATCGACAAACTCATCTAACATGGGATTAGAGTTAAGAAAAGGGGTCAAGAGTTCGGATTGTGCACGACAAAACCCACGTTCGATTTCAGTCCCGATATCGGGTCCGTTTAGAAAACTGAGCAGTCAAGTTCATGTTTTATCATATTTGTTCTTAAAGGCGGCAACAGTTCTGTCGACAACATACAGTGTATATGTATCGGTTTGCCTCATCAAACTGACACAGCATTGATACATCCGCAAACTCCAGTAGACTTATTGGTTTGTCAGTACTGTATCAAATTAGTATGTCCGACAAATTCATGCAGTTACCCAAAGAATCAAACCTAATGCAGAGTGCGACTCTGGTTAAAGATATACAGTAAAACTGCAAGCAAGTTACCTATTTTAGATATCGCTCCAGGAGATATCTCCATCGAGCGGTGTCGCTACTTAAATTAGATGTCTAATTCTTTACCTGGTTACGAACATAACCAGTTTAACGCTCAGAGAATTCTTTAAGTCAGTAAGAACAGATGAGATTAAGCAAAAGCTCTGACAGGGGATGCTGTTATATGCTCGTATCGATGCTGAAGACAGGATAAAACAAGTCAAGTCAGAGTGTAATAAAATCTACCGTGACTGCTGCTGACAGACAATATTTTCATACGCCAGTGATCTATCAGAGTTGATGCACTTTGTAGTTATCAGGTTGGCGTCAAGTGGACGGTACAGTTTCCTGCACGGACGAGATGTCAAAATTGATACAGAGCACGCGTTTTGGTGAGTGGAACGAAATTATAACTTGGATATAAATGTAATGAATGAATAAATTCCTTCTGGAGATGAATAATATTGTAATATTGTAATATGTTGTAAAATGAATGACAAAAGCACAAAGGCAAAGGAACGTAAAGGGTTGGGGAGAAGAAGAGGGAGAGAGATAGAAAAGGGGAGAGAAAGGTGAAGGTGAAGGGCAAGGGAGGGTAGGGGAGGAAATAGAAGGGACACTAGAAGGGAAAGGGAAGATGAAAGGAAACTTGAAGGGGAATGAGGGTGCTAAGGGAGAGGGCAAACGGGGAAGGGGCGAGGGGAAGCCAAGATAGGGGGAGGGACCAAATGATAGGGAGGGGGAAGAGGATGGAGAAGGGGAAAGAGGAATGGAGAAACGGAGGGGAAGGGTAAATGAGATGGGTTGGGGAAGGGTAGGGAAGAAAAGAGAAGTTGAGGGGAAAGGGAAGGAGGGGGGAAGGGGAAGGAGGAGGGAAGAGGAGTGAAGGACAAAGGAAAAGGAGGAGGAAGGTGATAGGGAGAAAGGCAAAGAGAAAGAGGGAGAGTAGAAGGGAGGGGGTGGGTGAAAGGGGAAGAGGAAGAGAAAAGGAGAGAAGAGGTAGGGAAATGGTTATGGAAAGGGAACAAGAAAGGGAAAGGGGAAATGGGAGATGTGGAAGATGAAAGTGGAAAAGAGATTGGAAAGGGGAAGTGGGAAGGAAAGGGGAAGTGGGAAGGAAAGAGAAAGTGGGAAGGAAATGCAATGAACAAGAAATTAAAGAATCTGAAGGAAACATAAGAGAATGTCTGGAGATGGAAAGGAGAGGAAGGAAAGGGAAGGATGGTAAGTGGAAGAAGGTAAAGTGATGGAAGGTAAGGGATTTGAAGGAAACATTGTGAGGTGTTATTACCTGTAATAAACATGAGAGAAAGAGAAAACAGAAAGGGAATAAAAAAGAAAAAGAAATGATTTGCAGTAAAAAGTAATACTAACTAAATCATGAAAAGTCTCTTTATGGTTACCTTTATGAAATCATCAACATAGTCTTCAATGTGATTTAGATGTGAGTTGTAGTAGAATGATTTTAAATCATCTTCACTGAATGCATCTACTGTTTCCCTCATTCTAGTAGAAACTACAGGATTGGAAAAGGTAAGGATATGATTTTATCAAAATATGAAATATACAGTACATGTCACAACAAAAATTGCAACATAGATGCTCACTTGGTTGTCTTTAATGCATGCAAATATATGTTCCTAGTACAGTTTCCCTATGGTATTTCTAGTAAGAAAGTAACTCTTCATCAAAAATACTTAATGCCACTGATTGGTGCCAGAGGGCAATTCCACAGTAGAGTTGACATTAACCAAAAAAATGAATTTTGGATTCTCATTAAAATAATTTATGCTTTTGACAGAACAGTAGTTTATCTAACAGAAAATTTATTTGTTTCCAGTCAAACTACTGTTTCTGAGAATTACTGCAGTTCTGTACTGGAACATGTTTTTAATGATCACATGATGTAGTAATAAAGTGTAAATTTGAGACTTCATTGTCTTGTCCTTAAAACTTGTATGGAAGTCTGACTACCACTGCCTGCAAGTTGGAGATGCTTCCTTTCAAAGAATATATTTCATTGGCAAACAGACATTTATAAACATCAAAATAAATAACTTGAATGTAACAAATTATATTTGTGTAATGTCAGTCACAAAAAAACCTTATAATTTTTTCTCTAACTAACTGATATTCTCAATCACACGAATGTGGTTCATGTTGTTTCTTTACATATCCACAGATACGAAAAACCAATGATAGCTCCAAAATCATTAACACTTGTACGAGATATAAACTGTAAACTCTGTAATGTCAGTCACACATTAGGCTAATTGAATATTTGCATTTCATGATAATGTTTCTGTGTAATTTTACACGAGGTACACCTATCTTTTATGTTGAGTGCTACTGGCCTCAAAAACTACAGAAACATCATTTTTGGTGGCAATTCCACGAGCATGCAAACCAGATGGAAACATTGCAATGGCACTCACTGCAGCTCAAAGGCAAGCCAAAAGAAGGCAAAAACTGAAAGACACAGTTATGATGAATACAAAAGAAAAAATGCGCAGCAAAAGAGACTTAGCAGAGCTGAAAAAAAGAAAAAGGAGGCTGAACTGTCTGCAAGTGTGCAAAAGAAGCTGCAAGAAAGAAGGAGAAAGGAAACAATAGAACGTGTTGCCCGATGTAGAGTGCTAAAGAAGCAAAGAAAATCAAATGAAGATCAAAGACAAGGATCTCCAGCTTTCCGGAGTGCACAGGCTTTAGGAAGAGCTGTTTCAAGAGTAAAACAAGCATTAGATCCAGTCTTGCCAGGTACAACAAAATGCAAATGTGCCATGTGTGAGAAGTTGTCTGAAAAATTCCAAACAGACTGCAGTGCCATATCGAGCATCGAAACTACTTCTACACATGGAATTGCTGTAAGTGATGAGATTAAAAATTTAGTTAAACAATTTTATGAGCGAGATGACATCAGTCGTCTAGCTCCTGGGAGAAAAGATATGGTTATCATTTGTAATAGCCAGGGTGAGAAAAGTAAAGTTCAAGCCTGACACCTCACCATCACCATAAATAAAGTACATGTGATGTTCAAGGAAGAAAATCCTGCTATTAAAATTGGAAGAAGTAAATTTGCTGGTCTAAGACCAGAGCACGTACTTCTGAGCAGTAAATTACCACACAATGTATGCCTCTGTAAATATCACGAAAACTTTATTTTAGCCACAAATGAGCTGAATAAGGCAATTTCAGAATTCCCAGTATATGATCACAAACTGGCAGAAAAATTCATCCGTCCATCTGCAAGAAAAGATTGTTGGTTTAACAAGTGTTTTACCTGTAAAGATGCAAAAGTTTTCAGGAGCAAGTTTTCCTTAGCAGAATCACAACCAGTGACATGGTATGTCTGGAGAAAAAATACAGATGGTAGACTATGTAAGATGGTTGAAGAAGGAACAACAGATGATCTTTTTGATCATATTTCTTTAATGTTGCCAAAATTTTTGGAGCATTGCTATGTGAAAAGAAGCCAAGCAAATAGCTATGCCATTGAGAGAGAATCTGTTGGAAGTCAAATTCTGAACAAACACGAACCATGCTCCAGGTAGATTTCTCTGAGAACTACACATGTAAGTTCCAAGATGAAATACAAAGTGCTCACTGGAACCAGAGTGAAGTAAGCCTGTTCACTGCAGCTGTTTGGTTTGATGGAAAGCTGCATCCAAAGGTGATAACATCTGACAACCTGAATCATAGCAAGGAGACTGTTCTAGCATACATGGATTTTCTCCTTGAAAACATTCCTTCAACAGTAGAAACAGTTTCCATATGGTCTGATGGTGCTTCTTCTCAATTCAAAAATAAATATATTGCTGCAGCCATACCAATTCTTCAAGAAAAGCACAAATTGAAGATTAGATGGAATTATTTTGCTACATCTCATGGAAAAGGACCTGTTGATGGTATCGGTGGTTCAGTGAAAAGACAAGTGTGGGCAGCTGTCAGTACAAGAAAGGCCTTGGTAACCAATGCAGCTTCATTCTCATCAACTGCAAAGCAAGTATGCAATGTGGATGTGGTGGAATTGAATTCTGAGGAAATACATGAAAGGAACACCATGCTCAATCTTGATGAAGTATTTAATAATGCCCCTGCAGTCAAAGGTATCAAGTCAGTCCATCACATGAAGACAAGAAATTCAGCTGTACTCACATATGCAACAACAACAGATGGAAATAAAGTAAACCAATCCAGTAGTTCATCAGGTTCAAAAGCTCTTAATGTATCCTCTTGGTGTGTGGTAGAATATGATAAAGAATTGTTTCCTGGAGAGATTAAGGCAGTAGTTGGAAACAAGTATGAAGTTTCAGTTATGGTAAAAGCAGGCAAGTATTGGAAATGGCCAGCATAAGAGGATAAACTACTATATTGTCAAGATCAGATTGTTAAAGCATTAAACCCACCAGTGTTAATCAACTCTCGTGAACACTACAATTTTCCAGACTTCACCATAAAGTCTTGAACTGCAGTGATTTGTCAAAGTTTCTTTATAAATCATTTATTCCATATATAAAGTGGAAATCATAAGATCTTTGGTTGTTTGGTTGTATCTTAGGGACATTGTTCAAGAGTTATTGCTTTACTTTGACCATTGTTAATTTTGTAACGTCAACCACGTAACATCAGTCACTGCATTATTTGTCTGTAACATCCCCTGGATAAAGGCTGACAATAACTAATATTTTGGGCAAAGTACTTTCACTTATTGTTTATTGTTATATCATAAGGACATTGTGCAATGTCCTCTTGTTTGAAGACAAAATCAGATTAAATATATTAAAAGAATGTCTTTGTCTATGCTCTGTAACGTCTGTCACACATGCTTTAATGTCAGCTGTAGCTGGAGGATATTAAGTAAAGTCAAGGAAACCCTTTCACAAGATAGTCAGGATAAGTCCTTGATATTCCTGAATAAAAGGAAGAGTCAACAATAAACATCTAAAGAGCTACGATGTATTTTGTTTCTAATAATTGCTTGAAATGTAACGTCGGTCACATGGAATTGCCCCAGACTTAATTTTATGCTGTGCTCAAGGGATAGTCTTATATGTAAACCTTTTAGTTACCATCTATGGTTGTTTTGTTTACATAAAAGTTTGTATTGTATGAAATCAAAAATTAGAATTGTTCTTCAGTGGTATTTTACTTTTGGTACAAAACACATTGCACACAATTTTTGGTACTAATTTTTTGTCTGTCATCTTCTGGGTGCATTCTATAAAACATGAAATCTGGCAGAAATGTACCTTTGCATCAGCAAAGTGCTGAGTTCGGAAGGCTTAGTTGTTAAAGCAAGAGTCTCCCATAAATAAGAATTGAAATCTTGGTCCTCTAGCTGTCAGATGTTTGATCACATAAACACTTTCCTGTTTATAGCAGTGGGATTTCTTTGGGTTTTCTTCCTGCCCCCATTGGGAAAGTTGGCAAGGTGGGTTGGAATAAATAGTAAGGAAAAGCAATGTAGAAACTATAGTAAATATAGATATGTAAACATAAGTTTAAGTTAAGTTTAATTTTTAAAGTTTAGTAAGTAAACATGGATAGTTTAGGCTTCATAGTTCATGTAATTATGACAAATTAATGTCGTCAGATGCTGAAAAATCCCTAATGGGCAGCCAACTGAAAATAAATGGACTTATTTCTAACAAGTAGAAAATTGTTTCATCTCCATGCTGTGACAGAAACACGACACTATTTCAAACAGAAGAATGCCTTTGATTTAATAATTTCCCTTGCAAATAAATATGTTGAAGTACAAATATAAAGAACATTATCATATTTCAGGCATACCTTGCTGTTTGCCAAAAAGGTCATGAAGGTGGCCATACACATTTTTATCTTGACTAACATCCACAATTCCAGCAGATGATTGACCTTGATCTGAGGCAGAAGTAACTGTAGAATCATGACTTTCTTGAAGTATACCTCCAGAAGCTACAGTCGACAAAACAACCTGGTCTACACAAGTTGGATCTAAATGGGTCAAACTTTCCCTGGGTTCCTCATTGACACCCTGTATTGCATTGTCATCCACACTAATAGTCTGGGCCTCCTGAACACCTAACACACCAATATATTCTGTTGTAGAATCCTCAACATTTTGCTGTACTATACCAATTCCTGGTTCTTGCTCCAGACTGTCAGCATCCTTATCTAGCTCGGTACCAACATTATCTTCAGTTTCAACTGTGACATTGGAATAATCAGCCTTCTGACTTGGCATTTCACATGTTTCAATTGGCTCCTCAAAGCCCTCGTTATCCTTAATGTCACCAACTAAGTCAGCATTATTGCTGTTCTTATTTTCTTTCTCAGAATCCTTACTATCCTGAGTTACTGTATTGTCTGTTAATTGTCCTTCAGTGAACCCAGCATCCACATTGGCAATGTTTTCCCCAGTTTGGACTATACTTGCAGGATCTTCAATGTCCTCTTTTGGTTTGACAGTTCCCAGCTGTCCCTCACCATACTGAACGTCGTCAACTTCAACCAAATTAGTTTCACCAGGTACATCAACTTCTGCAGACTTCCCAGTTGTTGGAACCACTGCACCATCCCCTAATTGTTCCTGGATTTCCTGTAAACCTATATTTTCCAACCTTGAAAAGACAAGAGGCTTGGACACAACATCTGATTGCTGCACATTTCCTGGAATTCTTTCCGGTAAATTTGCAACACCCTCACTAACCAATTCCACTCCAGTCTGTGCTGAGACATTTCCCAAGTCTAAATGCGCTTCATCTAGACCACATGAAGTATCCCCCAAAGCTTTGGGGCTATCAACCTCACATTTGGTCCGAGTAACATCTTGCTCTTCTGTCTTCCCTGTAATCTTCCTACTTTCTTCCTCTGGGGTAAAATCATCGTTCGTCTCTTCCAAGACAGTCTTTTTTCCTTTAACAAAACCCCCGGTGTCTATTATGAGCATACAAGGTAAAAAATATCTAGTAACCCATAGTCACACAGGTCACAAACGCAAATTAAAATGCAAGCGTTGACACGCCCGAAATTTCGGCTTCTTTCAGGCAAAATCTCATCATATACAATGCACGTACCTTTTTCCTTTTCCAATACCTTTCCATGTTCCTCTGCTAATCTCTCAACTGGATATTTTTTGGACTTCTTTTTCTTTTTAGCAGGACGGACGGCTTCCGCCATCTTGCAGACATTACGTAACGAAAACACCACCAAAGTCACGAGACCAACATCACATGTCTCAAAAATCTGTGTTTTATGCCATTCGCCAAGGTATTTCCGGGATTTTTTAATACTTCAAAACCCTGATTGAGTAAAACGCTCACATTATATCACAACTTTGTGGCCTACATCATGTCTTTACACGTTGTTCTTATCGTTGTTTCTCTTAAATTACAGACATAAAAGACAGTAGAGAGATTGTCTTTAATCCGCCTAGGAAAGTCATCCTGACGGATGACATAAAGTACAAAAATGTACAAATATGGCGGCGAAAGTGGTGTTGATGATTGCATTGATTCTCTGCACGTTTTTAAGAAATGCTGAGTCCACGAAAAAGGAGAAGGAGAAGACCAAGATAGGCAAAAATGTCCTGGATTACACAGAATCTGATGTATATCGTCTGCTGGACCAATGGGACGTAAGTAGATACTGAAACGTTATGGCCTGGTCTCATTTGTTGAGACTCAGCAAGTCAAGTTGCAAATTTAGAAAGCATCTGTACATGACGTTGTCACAGCCTTTACCTCAAAATATACCATAGGAAACGATGGCTGGTTTTGAAGGGGTCAAAAGACGGTGATATCAAAGATCCAATTTTCAAATTTGCCCTTAGATGAAATTTCATCAGAACCGTCATGAAACTGTTCTATTTTTACACTTTTCAATGTGTATGTTCTATGCCTTTCGAAATTATTAACAGCCAGTGTTAGTCACTATTGTATTATTAAAGCAGTAAAATAATTGGCTGATGCAGTTGAATTTAAGCGATGGCACTAAGGGGGTGGAGACCTACAGATGCTTCAGTAGGGGGGGTTTACTCCCCATTTGAATGCCTACAGCTACTCTGATTCATATCTTGTCATAGGAAAATGATGAAGATTTTGATCCTGAAGATTACGATGACACTGACCCCAGAAAACCCCCTCCAGAACAACCACGGTTTGATCCTTCAAAAATCAAGGATGATCCAATGGCATTCATGAAGATGGCAAAGAAAGGGAAGACTGTGATGGTCTTTGTCCAAGTTGCTCCCAAATTTAATAAGAAAGAAGCTGACCTTATCACAGGACGATGGCAGCAGAGTCTGTTCAATGCTCAATTTCAATTACAAAGGTAAGCATGACTCTACTAGACCAAGCTTATCTTAACGTTTGTTCTTAATTGCCAAGCCTATTCAAGGTGCAGAAATGATATGAAACGAGATTGGAATAAATCATATACAATGTCATAGGGAAACATAGGCTGATCATGTAAGGGGTACTGTGCTTACTTTTTTGCTTAAAATTGTAAGGGAAATCATAAACTTATAGATATTCTTAAAATTCTGGAACCTGAAAAATGTCAAGTTGGAAAACAATGTCTCTATCCAAACCTTGCAGACAGAGTCAATTCACAAATTTGCTTTGAAAATTTATTGGTATTTATTTCCAAAGTATAGGATAATTCTGCATTAGTAAGATGAATTTGTTTAAGACATGATTATAAGGCTAATTAGGTGGATCATTAATCCCATATAACCTAGAACCAAAAGCCATACTCCTTCAATCTAGTCATGACAAATCTTATCTTCCTACAGTAATTTGCTATAGGCTGTCTCAAACTGGGTTCCCTTAAATCTCTTGGTATCTCAAACCAAATGCTGTTACCCTTGGATATTGTCACAATGTTGTGGTAAATCGATTCACTATTGTAACTTGGGTGATCTTTGAGACAACCAAACATTCTTAGTCATCTCAAATCTCAAATATTTTCCTCTCTTGATTCAGAAGTTGTTTCCTTCAATCTTTTTGTGCTTTAGTGTGATTTAATGTGGGCTGCTTTGACCATGGCAAACTTGAATCCCTAAAGTGAGTCACTGCCTCAAATGAAAAGCCACTTCCTTGAACCTTGTTACAATTTGACAGTTATTTATTGGGAGCTATCTCCAACTAGGTTGTTTAGAAATTGTTACTGTCTTCGATTGAAAGCTATTTCCGTTGAGCCATATAACTCAACAGTATTTAACCATGGACTATCAAAAACCTTGTTCTAGTTAAAAAGGATGGCTATTTCCATTAAATCTTATGACCTTTATTCCACAGTACCTACATTCAACTTCTGCACCCTGGAACAACTGTTTCGCTTGAGATAGGGTTATTTTACATCTCCTGGATCTTCTGGTAGTCTTAAGGCCGTTTTCCACTGGACCAATTTCTTCGCGCGAAGCGACTTTTTCTTTTGTCTCATAAGCCTTCGGCTGGGACTAATGATGGATCTATTCAATTTAAACAATGATTCGCAAGTCGATTTGCGCGACAAAATTCGCCTAGTGGAAAACGGGCTTTAGAGAAAAACATCAGGGTTTGCGCATTATGTATTACCATTTGAATGTGTACCGGATTGAGAGTGAACATAAGTTGGAATAAACATATTTTGTGAACGAAATATAGGAGAGAACTTGTGTTGTGTACGTGCACTGTAACTGATTTTAACCCATTAAAGGTCAAGGGTAGTCTTTTATCCTCTGCCTAATGACCGACAAATTTACTTGTCATAGGGATGAGCCCTGGGCGTCAAAGCGTTAAGCACCATCTTCTTGGAGTAAATAGACGTTTCCTTACCGGATAAGTTATTAAATTCGAGCTCTTGACTACTTGAAGCCCTTTGTTAGACAATTGAAAGCTCGAATTAAAGTCTTTTTCCGATCAGAGAACACCTATTTTTTTTTAAATAAGGCATTTTCGGGGGAAGTTGGCTATCTTATTACGTCACCTTTTGCATTCTAGATACATGGTAAGCGACAACCGAGCGATCTTCTTGTTGCAAGATGGCAGTACAGCTTGGGATATCAAAGATTTCTTGGTAAAGCAACCTGAGTGTGAAAGCGTAGAATTTGACAATCAGAAGTTTCCTGGACCTGCAGCACCTTCAACAGCACCTCCAACAGATAAACCGAAGAGAGATCTTTGAGCTGTAAAACCTGGAGATATCTTGTGAACAGAACATTGCTTTCGCTGCTGTTTATCTTTCTTCATTCTTTCACTTTTTTACCTGCTCTTTCACTTTTTTACCTGCTCTTTCAGTTATTCGTTCACCTCTTTGCTTCTTTTTTTATCCCTTCTAATTAATCCATTGCGATCCATATTTGTTCCTTGTTTCTTCTTTCTGTTCCTCAGTGCCCTCCCTGTCTCCCTCAATTCCTTACGTCCTTCCTCCGTCCGTCCTTCCTTACTCACTCCTTCCCTCTTTCCTTCATCCATCCGCCTTTCTTCTTTCCCTCCAACCGTCTCAGCTAATCTGGTTCTTACCTATGCTATGCAACTGTAATTTCCCTTTCTTGGAGTTGTTCCTCAGCGATATATCCAACCTTTCCCATCTTAAAAGAGCCGCCGTAATCTTCACACAAACAAATTAAATAACAGCCATAACTATAAGGTGTTAACTGCAACATTGTCAAGCAAACTGCATTAATAAAGTGAAGTTTTGCGTCTCTGATCAGGAGATTTTCCTATATACATTGTATCAATGGTTGTGGAACTGTGTGCGTTTCGTGAGGGCGACGTCCAAATGCTCAAGAATCAATAGGGGACTCTGGGGTCGTACTCTAAAAAGCATCAAATTCTGAGGTGTACTGTTGCTTTATTTCTAAATTTCTGTCAATTTTTTATTCCTTTCTTTACAAACACAACGTTGGTTTTTTTCGTCCACGCCGCGACGAGTGTCGCGCGAAACAGCTGTTAAAATTTGCAACACTTCATTTTCATTTTATTAGTTGAATGTGCTTCAAGCTTTCGGCAGCTTTGCCGCTGGTCAAAATAGTTCCAATCGCATTGCAATGCTTTACACGGCTTACGGTGAGAACAATAAAGTCCTTGCTTCGTGGCGTTGTGGTTGGGGACATTGTCACCATTCGGGGGGACCATGTTCCCACTGTGTAGGTTTTGAGGGGGCGAATGTTCCCACTGCCCCCCCCCCCCTTCCCGCTTTCGCCGCCCTCGCAACTTCGCCTTCATTTTAAACTTTTCTTTACCCTGTTTGATTTCAGCGTCAAACACTTTCCTTTGTGATTAATATATTGCGAAGCTATGTTTAAACAATTTAAACCAAAGTAATGTTAGATATGCAGAACGCTTGTCAACTTTCATCGATAGTCCGACCTGAAAAATGAAAGCGGATAGTATAATGGATGAGTTAAACCAGAGCTATGAAGGCGAAATTTTGCAGCCATATGCGAATTGAAGGCGCAGCCGCTATCAGGTTTCATGTAAACTTGTTTGATGGCGATTCTGATACTGACTGACTGTTTTTACAGGCTAGCAAACTCTATCAACCATTATCCACTTTCATACTTGTTTCGCCAGAGCTATGGCACTATTGTAGAGCGAGGGCATATTGATGCTAGAAACTAAACTCGGGTTTCCATCATTAGCGTAGCCAAGGGGGGGAACACGAGGGGCAGTTGCCCCTCCTTTTCGTCCTGACTTGGTGTGTCAGTAGATCCAGTACATTTGTCAGTACATTAGGCCTGTCTGTCGCGAATTCCGTTTGCGTTTGAATTATCAAATTTAAAAATTGTTAAATAAGCTCCGGCGAAAGTTAAGTACGGGAAAGACGTTCAATACAAAATGTCTGTAAGGAATTCTGTTTTGTTTCGTTTTTTGTTTCTTTTTTAACCGACAAAAATGATAGATCCAGTCAACCCTCAAGACAAAGTGGTTGTAGTAGCGGTGATGGCCGAAAAAAAGATATGTTGGTATATATCATAGCTAACGTGATATGGGAACTTCTGCTGATCGTTTTCAAAATTTGATACCATTACACGAGCCAGAGCTAGCAAAGTAGAAATAATTTATTCCTTTATCGAATTTCAAATTTTTCTTCTCTCAGTTTGGTTAACTTTGATTTTTCCTTAGTATTTGTCGGTACATTGCTAATATCTTGTCGGTACATTGTCTAAAATCTCCCCTGCTCCCTCACTTTCAAATTTTTAGCTATGTGACTGGTGTCCGTTCAAATTGTAGCAAAATAACGGTGAAATAAATAGGCTATCTATTTATAATGTAGAATTTCACATACACGGTAAAATTTCCCCATTCCAATGCTTTGTTGATTTAAAATTTGATGAAAAGTTCGACGTTTGAACTGGGTCTTAAGCGATTAATATGCTGTGGAACGTGCTGAATCTGTCATTTGTTTTACGTCCTCATCTTGTAAACTGCTTTCAAGGCTATATCCCCTAGAATATGAAGATTGGAAGTAAACAAATCAGTCTCCGGTCGCACAATTATGAACGCCTCACATTAGAAACTGATTAACTATTAATTAGTATTTTAAGAATTGATATGTACAATTATTTCATATCTATCTATCTATCTATCTATCTATCTATCTATCTATCTATCTATCTATCTATATATATATATATATATATATATATATATATAGCATCTAAGTTCCAGCCTTTCATGTACACATCCCTCTATCTACATTGATATTGCTTTCACTTACTGACTTGTTTAACCTTTCCGGCCAGTCCTAGACGTCTCCCATGACGAGTAAAATTGTCTGGCGTTTGCCAGAGTAAAATTTCCTGGAGTTAGCCAGAATAAAATTCAAAAGTCGGCTATGAAGCGGAAAGGTTTAAATGAATATCATGTTCCAATGTGATTAACAGATTCAATGGCTAAATACGAAACGCATTTCAATCACTGTATATTCCCCTTTCGTCGCATTTCACGATCAGTACAATTTTCCCACTACTCTTTCTGCCAACCCTCTTTTCCTTGGTTGGGTTAACTGCAAACGTATCAGGGCCCAGGGGCCATCGTGGTCTTACATCCGGCCTTGAGTAATTATGTAGTTTCCCGTGCACATTGGGGAAAAATAGAGAATATTACTGAGTGAAATATTTTGACGGTCTTTCAACAACTTAATCTTTTACACCGATTAAACACGTCACTATAATTCACCATATACCTCTGTTGATCATACGGCAGTAATGTACTGCACTCGCTGAGGTCCTATGTCATCATCTCCACGAACAACAGCTCCTCGCAAACCTGGAAAAACTTTATTCCGATTGTCTGTTGTGTCTTCTTTGGCTGGAGAAAACGGCGCGTGAGATGATGGGAGACAAAGTCCAAGAGCCATGAAGCAGGCTGCCATGGTCGATACCGCTGACGTAGCATAGAAAACATGATTGAAGTTCCTCGTAGTATCGTAAAGCCATCCTGTAAGAAAATGATAGAAGTAGATGACATGTACCGTTTAATTCTTGCCTGTCTAAGGTCTCTCCCCTTGACAAGTAAAATCGCCCGGCGTTATCGGCAGTTACCAACCTTTCAACTTCATAAGTTCAATAAAACACTGTCTACGCAGTATCTTATTTTTATATCATGAAGTATAATATGGGACTAGAGCCCTCGAACTCCTAAGAGATGCCCTATGCTCAGGCACGATTGCCTCGACAGACGCTGTAAAGGCCAGTGTGCACATTATATACGGTCAATATAGATCCCAGATAAATCCTATACAGATGTTACATAGATAATAATGTAAAGCCCTGGCCAAACGCGTTCAGCATTTTGTTCAACATGTACACATTTCAACATTGTTGAACGATTTTCATGTCAGGGGTGGCCAAACGCGTTCAACATATTCCATCTCCGGCAAGATCAATCTGATAAATGTTGAACGCATGTTGACCAAAAAGTTGAACATGTTCAAATTTCTTTCAACATCGTTCAATATTGTTGTACAACGTTCAACTTCATTCAGCATGGATGGCCAAACACGTTCAACATGATGCATGTGACAATGTTGAACGGTGCTGAAGGAAATGTTGAAATCGTTTGGCCTGGGCTTAATCCTGTGTTGAATCACGTACGAATGAAATCAAACCTATATAGAAATCTTCACACAAAGGGAGATCTTTTTCAGTGTTACTTGTTGCATTTTTCAATCGATAGAAAAAATCCCTTTGTGGTTCACTCCAGATAACTCGAACCTTTGGAAAAGGTTTCGAGTTATCGAGAGTAAAATTATAAACAAATGGGTGAACAACTTCACTTCGAGTTAGGGCGAGTTTCGAGTTATTGAGAGTTCGGGTTGCAAGGAGTCAATTGTATTTTCATTCAATCCTCAGAGTCCGCTTATGAGTTATTCAACTTCTTCTTACCCAATGATGGAGGGCCGCCGAGCAATGCAAATGATCCGATACAGTTAAAAAGCGCGAATCCCTTGTCTGGATTTATACCATCAGTTACTTCTGAGGCAAGCAGAGGCTCTATGATCCAGTAAATACTGTCCATAACCGCGACAAACGCCATGTACAACATTAGCAGAGGAAAAGATGTCGTCAGAGAACATAATAGCGTCGAAAGACTAAACAAAGTAATGTCGAGGAAAGCGATGTGGCTGATTTTCTTGTGTTTGACTGCGATGTCCAGGATATGACCAATTGAAAATCTGGTAACCACACAGATTATGGACCTTGCAATCATTAACCATTTGGCTTTGGAGATAGGATAGCCAAGATTCGTTGCATATCGGACCTGAATTGAGGAAACGGGAAAATAGTAATAAGGAGTTCTTGGTTTTTGAATATGACAGTTGAATATTAGAACTAGAATTGGAATGATGGAAGGAAAGAAGTGATGAGGAATGAATGAATTGATGAACGAACGAACAAGCGAATGGACGAACGGATATTGTCTGACAAATGGACAAACAAATGAACAAGAAGAAGAAAAGAACAAATGAATGAAAGAATGAATGAACGATTGAATGAATGAATGATTGAATGAAAGAATGATTGAATGCAACGAATGAATGAATGGAACGAATGAATGGAACGAATGAATGGAATTGAATGTAACAAGTGAAGGAATGGAATTGGATAGAATGAATGAATTGAATGGAATGAATGACTGAATGAATGAATGAATGGAATGAATGAATTAATTAATGGAATGGAATGAGTGGAGTAAATGAATAGAATGAGTGAATGGAATTAATGGAGTGTGGATAAACGGATGGATGGATAAATGAATGAAAGGGTGTATGGATGATTGAAGAAGTGGGTGGATGGATCGGTCGATGGATGGATGTACGACTTAATTAATAGGCGGGTGAGTGGTTAGCACGACAAATGCATAGGAGTGTATAAGAGTGAATGAACAGATGGATGAAGATGGGGAGGAAGAAAGGAAGGAAGAAATATTGCAAGAAAGGAAGAAAAGAAAGAAAGAAAGAAAGAAAGGAAGGAAGAACGGAAGGAAGGAAGGAAGGAAGATGGAAAGAAAAAAAGAAAGAAGAAAAGAAAGAAAGAAAAGAAGAAAAAAACGCGAGAAAGCTGGGAAGAAAACAAAGGAAGTGAAAAAAAATAAAAACAGGCAAGCAACCAAGCGAGGAAAAATGGAAGGGAATGAAGAAACTTACCATGAAGACGGACGGCATCAAAGCGACAGAGGTGAATGAAACAAAAGAAATAAGGGACATCAGGAACCGTTTGTTTTTCAGAAGTTGGCAATACGTTCGCAAATGGTCGTACTCATCCTCAAGCGTGCATTCCTTTAGGTTCACTTCCATCTTCTTACCATTCAATTTGACCTCAACGTCTTCACCGTTAACTGAACATTGGCGACGTGATTCAGGTTTTCGATAAACCAATGCAAAAATTACGCAGATAAAGCTCATTCCAGTCAAAATCCAAGATGTCTCCTTCCATCCAACTCTATTCATGAGGACGGGTAAAAAGAAAGAGTACATTGTTGTTCCCAAGGCATTGCATCCAATGACCACTCCAAATGCCGTGGCTCGGCGTCTATCAAAGTATTCCAAGATCGTGGTAAATACCGCGCAATAGATGATGGAACAAGTGATTCCGTACGGAATTGAGAAAGTGAGAAAGAGCAGGTTCATCGTCGGCATTAATGGCGTGAGGAAGAAAGTAGGCACCACTAAAGCTCCGGCAAAAAGAACAATAGTGCGAGTTCCGAGTTTTTGACGAATACGCGAAGTGAATGGGTAGAGGAAATAAGTACAGAAAAATGCCAGAGATCCGATCCAACCTACAGAAAAGAATTGGAGGAAAAACTCAGGTTACGCAAACCGAATATATTCTGTTGAACGTTCATGCGATTATTATGGACTAGAGGACTAGCCCTCATAGCCTAACCGTTGTAAAAATTTCATATATCATTTCACATGTGAGATGTTGGCATGCAATATATGCATTGCACATATGAAATGGAAAGTTCACCTATCTATCTATCTATCTATCTATCTATCTATCTATCTATCTATCTATCTATCTATCTATCTATCTATCTATCTATCTGTGTATATATATATATATATATATATATATATATATATAAACCACTCAGCATAAGTTCCTTTTCTTTTTTATCAATCTTTATTATCAAATATCGATAAAGGGGCAGGCCTCGAAACGTTGATAATAAAGATTGATAAAAAAGAAAAGGAACTTATGCTGAGTGGTTTATATTGTTTTTAAGGTCTTGGTGTTAGCTGGTTTTTTTAAGTTTTATATATATATATATATATATATATATCTGCAGACGGAACCGTTTCGGCCTATTGGGCCTCATCAGTACAGTGCTGACGAGCAGGATGGAGAAGCCTACATTATATAGGCAACTCAATATATATATATATATATATATATATATATAAATCCAACAAAATGTAACTGGAAAGCTACACAAGTGACTTGAATAGATAGAGCGCTCGATACCGCTACAGATAAAGCGAAAATGACACAAATGGAGACAAATATTTAGCTGTCGCTGCTCCGACGTGAAACTCAGTAGCGAACACCTTCATCATCCAGTGAGGATTCATCTATACCTGGCGAAGCGCGTGAAACTCGGAGTAGCGACAGCTAAATATTTGTCTCCATTTGTGTATATATATATATATATATATATATATATATAACATAAACTTAAAATGTCTTGTGTCGCTACTCCGAGTTTCACGCAACTATGCGATCATCAGGCATTTTAAGTTTATGTTATTTGATACTGCTCTACTTTTTGAAGTATTGAGCTCTCTTATTGCCAAAGCCATCCCTAGTCTTGGTTTATTTTGGTATACATATATATATATACACACACACACACACACACACACACACACACACACACACATATATATATATACATATATATGTGTATGTATGTATGTAATGTTTACAACATGAGCGGCCGTACTGTATCGTATCATTATATATATATCTTTATTTCACATATGAAATCGAACCATGTTTACATATGAAATACTACTTTGATATGTGAAATGGCAGATGAAATTTTTCTCAGGGAATATTCTCAGTCACATCCTATAATTACTCAATATGTGGAAGTACATCACCTGCTTTGCTGTTTTCTTCATTGTAATGATCGACGAGGAATACAAGAAATACCCCATAAGCATCTAAGAAACCAATTGTGAAAAATTGGACCAGTGATGCAACCACCAAATAGAACCACGACAGACAGCCATGTTTCTGGAATTCGACCATCTTATAAAAAAACTCTTCAGAAATCGAAATTCGATGTAGCTTTCGACAAACGAATTAAACTTCCTAAACAAAAAACATAAGGAGGTTTTGCGTCAAACAGGTTTCGTGACAGCTTAGCGATACGCGTTTTCTTGGGATTGTTTGGGCGAACAGATTTTTCTGTTTGGAAAAGTAAGAAAGGAACGTAGCTATCCCTCCAAACGATCCTAAGAACACTAGCGATCCCACCTCGCTACTTGTCTTCAAATCATTTAGTTAACGGCGACCTAGTTGGTATCGAAGTTGCTTAAGACATGACCTCGAAAGCAAGTTTATGTTAAAGTACCTTTATTTATACTGGATAACCCTATCAGCTACCTGAGCTGTTCTCTTTAGAGGTCCAGTAAGGACCACCACTCATGGATCCAGTGTTACTACGGGAAGATTAAATATTAAAATGCATTTTTCAATCACGTGCTGCACTCTGTGGACAATTTTATGTTGATAATTACAAAAAAAAATTGTGCTTTAATCTAAACAATGTTCTACTGCACATTGAGTACAATGCTGTGTTGCACACCATAAAAATGCTGTTTTGCACACTGTGAACAACGTTGTCCTGTGAACATGGAGTACTTCATCCTGTAAACAACTTGAACAAGTGCACCTTGTAAGTCACGATGTCCATCCACAACGTTTCCAAAACGGCCGAGGAGGTTTACTGGCGGGGATTGAAGTTTTGATGGTTTCAGTGGCCAATATCTTCATTATCCAGTGAGGATTCACCTGTACCTGGTGAGAAAGATTCCGAACTTGAACATTTTCTTTCTTTGAGTGAATGCATTGTGAAAAATCTCCATCATGTTCACCTGGAAGATACTTTTTACCCAACTCCGAGGATGGCCGTCTTTAAGAAGGCTTCCTGCGCTCACGACTTGTAAGCTTGCACTCGGGACCAGTCCGCTGATATCCGCTCCATCTGCTCCAACTTCCCAGAAATTTTGGAAAAACTAATTGACATTTTGAGTTTTAACCTTGCTGGCCTTGGCATGCATATGGACCAATTTTGAGTAATCTTTGTGAGTAGCTTTTTCGTAAACAATAACTCAGAGTTGATTTACCGTTCAAAGCTTCAGGAAAGAAATTTGTCTCCAAAGTGGAGCAGTTCTTTGTGGTCGAGTGTTAAGCGCAGTTTAACGACGCATCAACCAAGAACGCAGTTAAAACGTTAAAGCTTTGAGGCCGTTGAAAAGCTAGTCACAACTAGCAACATTGGTAGTCCTTTTCAAGATTAAATCAACCTGGGGAATCAACATTGAGAAATCTCCACTGTACTCCCAGGTTCAAGCTATATACTATGAGATTACCTTACTTAGACGTGTATTGCGCTATATAATTGATACTTTACTTTGCACATTAAGATTAAAAAAAGCTATTAGACATCGGAATACTGTTATCACTGTCGATCCCGCAGTTAAGAATTCTTTTGTGTAATTTATACAAGACGAAAATTTCAGCTTGGCTATGACGCTTTGGAATTTCTACCCAGTTGGCCAGGTTTAAATATCCTCCTAAGGCTCAACTTACTTCATGAATCCAGCACCTGACATGAGCATTTATTTCAATGATATGGTAATTTATTTACCCACGACTCGTCTATGAACATAGTGGAAATTTTATTTTCTGCAGGGATGTAAATATCCGTTCACTCGCTCTTCTTTTGATTCATGTGAGCTTTCTTCTACCTGTAGTTGCTTGTTTATGGTGAATATTATTCCACCTGTGTTTACTTCATCGATGTAGACACTCATGGCAGGTGATGTATTAACTGGCAGCACTTCGCTACACACGTGGGATATCGTCTTGTGGGTGAAGTAGTGAGTGAAGCGAGACAAAGGACATGACACTTGGACGTTTATTACTTAAGCCTGGTTGACACGTGAGCATAAGCATAACCATAAGGACAAAAACAAAGGAAAAACAAAGGAATGAAGTCGAGCCTGCAACATAAGGATCGTCATAAGCGTAAGCATAAGATCATAATCGAAGCATATGCCAAGAGCTGAACAAAAGACAAAGCAAAGAAAAATTCTTGCTGTTTTGTTTTCGCCAGTCCCAGAGGAGATATCATGCTTTGTTTTCGTATTGATCTTGTCCTTGCACTTATGTCGCTCGTGCGGACCAGGTTTTACTTCACTAATCTATCTGTACTCACTAGACTGACATAACACTTGTTCTCTTGTGCTTACTTCTTTCATGGGAACATTTGTTTGGGTTTGCTTTGCTTATGTACTTGAACTTCACTGACTCGTACGCGTTCATCATTGCTTGCTTCAGTAACGAGAAAACTATTTCATTTGCGCTTACTTTGCCGATACGAACACTGTCTTACTTGTGGTCACTTCTCTACTGCGAACACTTGTGATCTGCATACTCTTTCGCTCGAGCTCACTTCATTGATGTGATTAATCCTTCTAGTGTTGCTTTACTGATGTAGTTCTGTATCAGTTCCCCTTGTTACGTCAGTTGAATACAAGTACTAGGACACCTTATGACGTTTTCTTTTTCATGGAAATATTCAATACCCAAAGGGAATGGACAGACATTAGCGTAGCCAAGGGAGGCGTGGGGGCAGTTGCCTCCCCACTTTTCGTCCTGACTAGGTCTGTCGGTACATCCAGTACATTTGTCGGTACATTAAGCCTGTCGGTCTCGGATTCCATTTGTATTTGAATTATCAAATTAAAAAATTGTTAAATAAGCTACGGCGAAAGTTAAGTACAGGAAAGACGTTCATTACAAAATGTTCCTAAGGAACTCCGTTTTGTTTCTTTTTTTAACCGACAAAAATGACAGATCCCGTCAACCCTCAGAACAAAGTGGTTTGTGGTAGCGGTGATAACTGAAAAAGAAAATACGTTGGTATATATCATAGCTCACGTGATGTGCGCACTTTTCCGAATCATTTTCAAAGGTTAATACCATTATATCAGCCAGAGCTAGCAAAGTAGAAATAATTTATTCCTTTATCGAATTTCACGTTTCTCGTGCGCTCGGTTTGGTTAACTTTGATTTTTCCTTAATTATATTTGTTGGTACGTTGCTAACATCTTGTCGGTACATTTGTCTAAAATCTCCCCTGCCCCCCCCCCCCCCCCCCCACACACACACACACACTTTCAAATTCCTGGCTACGCGACCGTGAACAGACAGAGTTGCTACATTAGCATATAATAAACAAGATTTGGAAAAGCCTTCTGGTAGTTGTGTTCAGCTGATAAATAAGGGGAACCAGCCATTTTAACGTGAAAACTCTGACTCTTGTACTTACTTCACTGAGGTAAACATTCTTTCACTTGCGCCCAGTGCCTTTACTCGGTTTAGCTCACTCATGTGAGCACCTTTTCACTCATGCAGACTTCATTGCCGTAAACACTCTTCTACGTACGTTATTTCTTTCATGTGAACACTCTTAGACAATGTATACTTCACCCTTGTGAAGCTCACTGTACAGGCAAATGTCAAGGATGTACCGACAGACTTGGTCTGGCTGAAAAGGGGAGCAACTGCCCCCCTGTCCTTCCCCTAGCTACGCTACTGGCAAGTAGGTTGTATATTACTTGACCTCGATGTTTAAGCGATATATCCGCCGGGGGATTTCGTCCTCGGCTTGTTATACCGCTTAGACACCTCGGTTACGGAATATAACCGTACAAAAATTTCATATGCCATTTCACATGTGAAAAACATATGTAACTGGAACATTTTCACTCACATGAAATTTTCATTTCACTTATGAAAGGGGAATGTTTTCGCATATGAAACACCTAATCTGAACTCGACCCGTGAAGCAAAAGAAATATTTTGGTCTAAGGCTGATATTAATTCAACCGATTAAAGAAACTAGCAAGTCCTGTGACACAGGATTGTTATCCACTGAGTGATGTTTGGAGATCTGTATTTCCTAAATCATAAGTCTCATAAATAAGTTATGTACAGTCACTGGTTTTATTGAAACTCTAGTAGTTTCGCTGGTTAAAATGAAATTCTAAGGATAAATCAACATCCTAGGAACAATCAATCACAGCTCGTACCACGTAGTCACATAATCACGTATCACATGCGCGTGTCGTTAACACCATTTGTTGACGTTGTCAAATAACAATAGTTATGCTCTGAAGACGTCCCGGGAGAACGGGACGAAAGCTCAGCAGATCATAGAGACAAAAAAATACTTGGAAGTAAATACAAATTACTTGAATTAAATCTATTACTCCATACAAATTAATACTCCATCAAAGAACACAAATATTTTGCGAGCCTGAACATTCACCAGCGGTATAAATTGTACATAAGTGTATACAGCGCAGTACACACCGCTAAGTTGTGAGCAACTAAGCAACGTTGTTCCTCAGCTGGACAAACGAAGAAACAACAATCTTACCATGTGTGGGAAAACAGAGGAAGAAAACATCGAAAATCTTAAATTTATACGTAACAATGTTTTCTTGCTTGCCCAAGGTGTTTGTCCTTCTGGTAATGTGCCCGTAAATGCGAAGTTTACGCCTTGTCATGCGCCAAAGAAAGTGGTTGTCACTACATAACACTTACTTTATTGCTGATATATGCCTCCTTTGCACCAGGATTTGACATTCGATGACTGCAAACAGCGATTTAATCTAAAGAAAGTGAGTAAAGGTTAAAACCCTTAATGTCGGCGAATCGGTTTGCTATCTCGAATTAAAAATAAAGTTATGCGGCAATAAGTGGCTGTTTTAGCGGTGTAGTTTTTGACTCTTAGGGGCTGATTGTAAGCTGGATTAGCACGACTACCTGGGCTGTCTTGTATCATGGAATTCTTTCTATAGCGTAAAAAATTTACTTACAAATTTACTTTAGGCTTTTCCTGCAGTCGAATTAAACAGATTCTGCGTTTCAAATTTCTTAAAAATCGGAACCAGCCGAAAGCTTGTAAAAATATCAGAACAAAACTCAATCTTTTTCCAGTTGATATCTTCAGTATGAATAAGCCGAAAACTGTTTCAAGCAAGGAATGTATTATGATCAGTTTTTCGATTGATAAGGCACAATTTACCAGTTGCCGAGGAAGGTCCTCCTCCTCCTAACTTCTGATACCAAAATGCACTTTTTAAGGCAAAAGCAACCATTGAAACTATTGCAAATAGTGTACGTACACTGGTCAACTC
The DNA here is from genome assembly GCA_030142905.1 of Heliopora coerulea. Lineage (NCBI taxonomy): Eukaryota > Metazoa > Cnidaria > Anthozoa > Scleralcyonacea > Helioporidae > Heliopora > Heliopora coerulea. The sequence goes on along the minus strand of JASJOG010000192.1, from coordinate 232,489 downwards.
ATTATAATTGCACGCACGAAGCTATAAAATTGTCATATGTATTGAGTAAAGTGGGGGTTAACAAGCTTGAACCTTGAAGAAGAGTTGTAATTTGAGCTCCAAGAAGTTATGGTCTATGTCGGATAAGCACACCGAAACTCGAAACCACACATCTCGAATTTGGGAATCATTTTGAGCTCAAGCCACAACGAATTAACATCTTGAACATTCGAACACATGTAACCTCCGCCCAAAGTGTGAGTTCCGACTCCATGGCTCAGTGGTAGGATGGTATGACTGGCAATCAGATCGTGGACCGAGGGAGCTTTCCTGAGCAGACAACTTGACAGAATACGCATTTATATATAGTTATACATAACGGTGATAAGAATGTTTACGATGAATCAAAGAGTGCTCTATACCATAGTACAGTACAGTACAATGTAGTTCATTACAGTACAGTACAGTACAGTACAGTACAGTATAGTATAGTATAGTATAGTATAGTATAGTGTAGTTTAGTACAGTTTAGTATAGTTTAGTACAGTATAGTACAGTATAGTATAGTACAGTATAGTATAGTATAGCATAGTATAGTATAGTATAGTATAGTATAGTATAGTATAGTATAGTATAGTATAGTATAGTATAGTATAGTGTAGTACATGTTCTATAGTTGCCTGAAAATCGCATCCGCGTAAACCTCGGAGATAACTGCTTTTATCTCATTGATAGTTGCCGGTTTTGCACGACATTATCTTTTAGGTGTCCGCATAAGAAAAAATTCATTGGCGCGAGGTCTGGTGAACGAGGGTGGTATTCAATGCTACCTCTTTGCGCAATCCATCTGTTCGGCAGATGTTCATCAAGATAGGCCCTTACATTATGATGGTAGTAGGGAGGTGCCCCATCTTGCTGAAAACAAAAGTTTTCGTCATCTTCAAACACCTCGCGAATGCGTGGCATGACGGAATTCTGCAACAAGTTCAAATAAACAGCACCAGTAAAAGTGTGTATACATTTTTTTGAGACACTCTGTATACATACATACATACATACATACATACATATATATATATATATATATATATATATATAAGTTTATACAGAAGACGAAATTTTGCTGTCGCTACTCTGAGTTTCACGCGCTCAGGCGATCATCAGGCAGCTGATAGATATGATTTAATTATTCACATATATACAGGAAACAAAGGTTTAAAGGAAGTGTTTGGTTACATGTCGGCATTTGCCAAATAGTTCGGACCGTCTGTTCAAAATGTTTTTCCCTTGTCTCTTTAGGATAAGCAACTTTTCTTCGAGGCATAGACGACATTTTCTTGATCCTGCCTTGCATGATGGAATTTGCTTGATGATATCCCACGCGATTGTGTATTTGCGTTTGTTGTCTTTCAGGTTCCAGATGTATTTTGAGAGCTCGGTTTCGTTTAAGTATTTCTTGTTGTTAAGTATTTCTTTGTTGCCTGAATATATGTGAATAATTAAATCATATCTGTCAGTTGCCTGATGATCGCCTGAGCGCGTGAAACTCAGAGCAGCGACAGCAAAATTTTGTCTTCTGTATTTACTTATTCGCTCTACCAGTAACGGTATTGAGCGCTCTATATTTTCATATCAACGCTGTAACCTTCGTGGTACTTATCATCGGTGTATATATATATATATATATGTATACAGAGGTTTGTTTGTTGTTACTCCGAGTTTCACGTCCTTGAAGTCTTGGACGTCTGAAGATCGTCTAAGGACGTGAAACTCGGAGTAACAACGAACAAACCTAAGTATATTACAAATATTCTACGCTCTATCATTAAAGATATGGAACACTCTTCCCAGCGTCATTACCCCGTTACTCAACCCTCTCTCTCTCTCTCGCTCTCTTTCTTTCTCTCTCTCTCAGTTCAACAATTCAACTACTATTCAAACTGTGCTCCCTTAACTCTAAATGTTAAAGTTGCCAAGGATCTTGAAGAAACCAGTTACTTGATCCAACAAAATCAAACAAAATGCCTGGTCGGACTCTTTGTATGTACGATAAGTTGGAGATATACGGCGTGGAATTGCTGTAGACGTCGGCGTATCGGTGTAGTCTCCCTGTGTTCTAACAGAACTTCATATCTCTTGTCAGTGTACTGTAACCGTGTGTGGACTTCAAAATATAGCAGCTGGACTCCACTCCATTTTGGTAAGAACTGGTCTGGTGCAATACTCAGCGGATGACCTTGGGATGTAATGGGAAACGGTTTCACGTATAACTCACGAGACAACCACACGGGATTCACTGAGGACGAAAGGCTCGTGAAAACGGGGAGGATTTTGTGATATATTTACGTACGACTGACAGAACATTCGTGTTCTTTGTTTTGAGGATGAATTGTTGCGTATTTCAACCACAGTTACTCATTTTCACCGTGGAGTTACGCTGTCTGTATACACTTTCGTTACTCAGCTGTTTAACGCCTTCGCAGCAGGATCAATCTTCTGTTATATCACTCTGGCTGACAACTGACCATTTTACTTGCGAAGGGGAGACATCCTGCTGCGAAAGGGTCAAGGAACAGTCATCGAAATAACTAACACCCAGAAGCCAAGCCTCCAATCAGAGTATTCAACAATCAAATCTTCTGCAGTATTCATATTACACATCCATGCTCTACGATAAACCCGCAACCGAAGTCACTATATGAACAGTTTGTATCATTTAAAGCAATAACCAAACTTGTATTACCTTCCACGAACAAAAACTTGACCCAAGGCCATGTTCTACGCAATGTCTTTGCCAGGTCGTTAGGTTACATCGGTTAATCTGTGGATGTAAACGAGAGTCGTGAGTTTCATCCTGGCTGAGGTCAAGGGCGTCCTTTTGTGAGACACGTGAAATGGGAAACGGTTCAGCATTTGTTATTTAGTCTGGTGTATTCTTCAAGTGAGACGTAGGAAATTTGAAGGGATACCAACCGAAGAATAAAGGTGTATGTCAGACACAAAATGAAGATGAGAGCCCAGCTCAAAATTCGAAGATGTAATGTCATCGGAGTGATCGGACTTGGGAATGAGACAGAAACACACATGTGTTTTTGAGCTGGGCTCTCATCTTCATTTTGCGTCTAAGATTTCTGCCCGATAAATCTCTATGAACGCTTCACCGGAAAGTTGGATGTCTTCTCAGTACACTCGAGTCCGGGCGAAGAGCTCTTTGTTGTACAAAACTGGATACATTTTGCATTGTTGAGCACTTCTCTTTTGATCACATCTGATTGATGTTCGGGGTTTTACTGAAAATATTCAAACGGTGTGCTTGGAGTCTTAATCCATTTGAACGACTTGTGATCAGAAAAGCTCATAACTCTATGGCTACCGCTCTGCCAAATAAATTTCGCCAAGATTTATTACGCAAGATAAAACTGTGAAATGCACTCAGGGATTGAAAGGTTAATCGAGACACTCGGCCGCCTTTAACCCTCCTAGTGTTTGCCAGAATAAGATAATGGGACCTCAGTGAACGCCGGTAAATCTGCTGCATGTAATATGCCTTGATAATTTTAGAAAATCGTGAGCGTGAGTTTGGAATAAATTGTGAGGAACCAATACAAAGCTTGCCCACAGATCTTCAGAACTGTTGAGTGTAACTTGATACGAGGTTTGATCAATTTCTTCACTTGAACCAAAGGCGCACAGAAGATAGTGCTCGCTGGAAACCTGTTGAGGCCAGGGGTGACAAGCCCTGCATTATACCCCAATCTATTGGAATTTTTCAAAGCGTGCTAATACCAAGGTGAGATACCTATCTTATTTCTATCAACGGTTACGCAGTAAACGCACATATGGCGAACAGCAACAACACAAGAGCAGACGTTATCATTTAAGTCAAGTTTTTTAAGTTTTTAACCCTCCTTTATTGCTTTACGCCATACACAGCTTGTTTTTTGCCCTCTTAGACATTTTTTGGAAGAGCACGTGATTTAAAACACGCATGCTTTTACAATTCTCCCTCAGGACAGTTCTTCTGAGACGCTGACAGCAGTCGAACCCATAACTTTCCGATCGCAGGTGACGTACTCTGACCATTGATCTACACGGATTCAGATTGTTGAGTGAAGGTATTGGTTCTTAACGATGGTACGCCATATGTAATGCAAAACATGGAACTCTCAGCATCTCCACTATTTATTTAGAATCAATGATTCAATGTAGGGTTCTGATACATTTGAAATGCACATGCTTTCACGCTTCTAGCTCAGGAAAGTATTTCTGAGCCCCTGACAGGAAAGGAAATCGTAACTTTCTGATCGCCAGTAAGGTGCTACAGTCTCCCAAGTTCTCTTCATTGTACCTTGTCATTTATCATAATACAGTAATGTACTGTATCTTTTGCTTAGGATCTATGTAATCCTCCATGTTCACAAATGTAGCATCAAGACCACCATCCGTCCATTCACAATTGTTTTCATTGATCAGCTCCTCTATGATGTCAAGTGAAGGTGACCTGTTGGCTGTTAGACATAACCACAGTATTATGGAGCACGCTGCTACAGCTGATACCGCTGAAGAGCTGTATAAAACGTGACGGAAGTCGCCAGTTCTGTCGTAAAGCCATCCTGTGAAAGAATGAAAATGAATTTACAGATTAATAATGCTTGAAAAACAAACTCTTGCTAACCAGTGGAAAATGAAAACTAAGAGGTGGAAGAAATGAACTTAACATGAGGTACCTGAATATTTGTTACAACAAAAACACTTTCGAGCACTACAGATTTGGGTGACCAGCCTTCTACTATCCTATCCAATCCTGTCCTATCTTATCTTATACTATCCTATCCCATCCTATCCCATCCATCCCCATCCTATCCTTCTTGTCTTATCCTGTCTTACCTATCCGATGCTATCCTATCTTGGTCCTATCAAGGTGAAATACTAAATGTCTCTGTGGCTTGAAAGGACGTTTCAAGTATAAAAAGCCGTAAACACTAAAGTTTTATTCAGTTTATGGTCTGCTTTATTCTTCTGCTATAGTATTTAAACTTGCACATTCTTACCTAAGGCCGGTGGCCCACCAAGCGTTGCAAATGATCCAATGCAATTAAACAACGCTACAGCTTTATCTGAATGGACGTCTTTTGTTATTTCTGAGACCAACAGCGGTAGCATGACCCAGTGAATACTGTCTACGACAGAGACGAACGCCATGTATAACATCAGCATAGAAAAAGATGTTGTCAGAGTACACAGGATTGTTGAAAAACTGAAGAGTATTATTACAGAAAGGGCAATAAATCTCATTTTTTTTCGTCGGGAAGCAATATCTCCGAGACATCCAGCGGAATATCTTACAACCACAGCAGTTATCCCTCTTATGATCATTAGCCACTTGGATTTAGAGACATGGTGGCCCAGGTTGGTTGCAAACTGGACCTGGATCAAGTAACAAAAAAATCAGTATAAAAGAACGGAAAAAAGAATGGAGGGAGGAAGGAAGAAAGAAAAGCAAGCAAGCAAGGACGTAACCAAGGAAGGAAAGAAGGATACAAAGGAGGGAAGGAAGGAAGGACGGGAGGAGGGAAGGAAGGAAGGTAGGAAAGAAGGAAGGAAGGAAGAAAGGAAGGAAGGAAAGAAGGAAGGATACAAGCAAGCAAGCAAACAAGCAAGCAAGCAAGCAATGAATCCAACAGGGAAAGGAAGTTACAAACCAATTAAGACAAGAGACACAAGTGAACGTATTAAACTTACCATGAAGACTGGTGGCATGAAGACCACAGAAGAAAATATAGTATTGGCAACTAGAAATACGATGCACTCTTTATTTCTCAACAGTCTGTAGTAAGTTCGAATATCGTCTTTTGTTAGGATTTTTGGCAACCCTTCCTCATCACTATTACAACGTGAACAATCACTAGTGCTTGGAGTGTCGTTGTGCAGTAAGGCATAACATATGGTGATAAAACATATTCCAATCAAAATCCAAAACGTTCTTTTCCACCCAATTTCAGTGAGCAGGACTGGAAGTATGATAGAATACAGAACAGTTCCCAGGGCATTGGATCCAAGACGTACCCCGAACGCAACACCTTTGTATTTATCAAAGTGCTCCAGTATTGTGGTAAATGTCGCGCAGGCAATGATGGAACCAGCGACGGAGAATGGTACTGAGAAGGTGAGGAAAAATAAGTTCAAGGTGGGCACCATTGGGGATAAAATAAACGACGGTAGTAATAAGACTCCAGCGAACAAGACGGTCGCACGAATTCCGAACTTATAACGCAGTTGTAGAGCAAACGGATAAAGAAAAAAACAACCGAACATTGCAGTAGAACCGACCCAAGCTACAATGAAGAGAGATAAAGAAGGAATTAGTTGAGGAGGTTAAGTTAAAAGCAGAATCATGTTAGGATCTTTTGGGTAACATGTTTATGAAGAGACTAATGTTTTACAAGAGGAAACTTAAAGATATTCATTTATTTACTTATTATTTATATATTTATTTTTAATATTTTACAACAATAACCCTTCAGAAGATATTGGTATCTCCTTTTCAAGGGGTTCCGCATCGTACATGGTGTCTCGCTACCTTTATATCTACTTTAAAAACATTTATACAGTTACTAATTAAACCTAAGATACGTTAAATTTAACTTACACTGTGTTCACAGTTAAACTTACAATAAATTTAAATTGTTCAAGATAAAATCAAGTTAAATTACCAAATATTCCTTCTCAAGTAACTTGGTATCGTGATATTTTTAAGTACAACCAGTTTCCCTAAGCATGTACTCTTAAACTCTTTTAACTTCATCCCTTCTGCCTCGTAATGCAGTGGTAAATTATTCCAGCCAACTCAACCCTAGTAACTTATACTTTTTTTAAGGAATTTGTTCGTATTATTAGTTGGAAAGTTGGTATTTCCCATTATTTGAAACCACGAACATGTTAGCCATGTTTTCTGTTACTTGCTCTTTTTCAGCTTTAATCACGAATATAGCTTTTTGGTACATTCTTTTTTCTTGTTTCTAATTTATCAAGTCACTGTTATCGTCACAACGAAGGCAAAAATTTTCGTCATGAGAACAGTGATCATTATCTCCAAAAATGTTCTGGGTGGCATTGAAGTCACGGATTTTTACACCGTACGAACGGGTACTTTTACAATCATTATCTCCGGATAATGATGAGATTTTTCGCGCCATGTTGCCCTTGTGATGATCCTCAAATAATTTTGTGATACTGCATATCCTCGTAAATTAGCGTTAAGGAATTGGGAGAATCTCTCATGTCATGGTTAATAATCCCTTTGCTATTGCATAAGCTAATCTTTTCAGCTAAGCTAAGTTAAATCGTGTGTGTTACCTGCTTTCTCGTTGCTCTCCTTAAAGTGATTCACGAGGAAAACAAGCAATACGCCATAGGAATCAAGGAAACCGAACACAGAGAATGTGACGAGAGAAATAAATGTTAAATGTAACCACGATGAACATCCATCTTTTTTCCCTTCCGATGTGACCATCTCGCGATGTTCTTTTTAAATGGGACGTAATCTTCACGAACGATGGACGATATTATGGATTCTGGTGGATAATGAAGTGATTAGTAAGCGCATTTTTTATAAATGGAAGCACATAGGAACAATGTGGTCAGCGGTGAAGCACTGAAATCATATCGAAAACAGACCACAAAAATGTCGCTCTCTTAGCTTGAGCTGACACTGTCACAAAAACAAAATAGATTATTTGAAAGCTCGTGAAAATCAACTTGATTTTGTATTCCAACTTATCAACCTTATACCCGCAGTTTCACTGTCATGCTTACTATGCGAGGCGACATGTAAATTGCGTGGATAATCTAATTTCCGATCATTTCAAAAGCGCTTGCGTCACCATTAGGTTCATGCGCTTGATGGCGCACTTTCGAGGAATTTTAGCTGGCTTAATCGCCCCCAGTTCTCTTTGGCTTCCACAAAAGGAGCGGTAATGTCTCAAATTTTGCCCAAATTTTATTACGGAATCCATCATACACTACGTTTTAAAAGTACTTTACTGAAAGTAAGCCCACTAAATCATCAATAAAAAATAAATGAAAGCTGATATATTATGTCACGTCTGTCCATTGTATTTTACATTAATACACGACATGGCCATTTCTAATGATGTGAATATTGCACGTTCCTAAAACTCGCGCTGCCAGAAATCTTGAACACTCGGCGTAAGTAATATTTTAATAAAGGCGTTTTTTTTTCTTGTTTCTCAAGCTCAAGGAGGACTAAGTCTATGGTTTCCAGACATTGGGAAAGGCTTTTCCTCAGAAGACGTTAGACCTCATGCTTGGTAAATAACATATTTAGACATGTAAGTATATCCTTGAAGTGACGCAGCCACAAACCTTCAGACATGAACCCGTATAATTTGGGCAGGATTTTAATTGATATCAAACACTCTCAAAGCCTCACGACACAAAATTCGTTTACCAGCAGTGCAAACACGAGTACTCGTCGGGACTAGTTTGGATATTAAAGTATAGTAAACGCTAACAATGATATAGGCACACGAATAACACCATGTGTTCTAAAGGATGAACGCGATTCTCTTCATCACGATTGATGAACGCTACAAAGAAAGTGGAAGTGACCACTCTGAACAAGAATTGCTCCAGATTAGTCAGTTTTAGGACACTCTCATTAATAGACGAAAGTTTACAGTTAACTCGTGTCGTTTAAAATCAGCTCCAGTACTTGTATTAAGAAGACCATGTTGTTTAATGAGGTTCACTGCCAAATATATATCTATCTTGACTAAACCACAAATACTTTCGAACTTAAAACCTTTAACAGTTGGAAGGACCATCACGTTCATTTCTAATCAATTTGAACAATAGCAGCAGTTCAATCAGTAGTTGAGAAAACACGAGCTTATTCAAAGATTAGTCTGTACCGGAATGCAAGAGGAACTCTCAGATATAAGAGACATGGATAGCATTTGTTTTTTTCATGGAAGAATACAACTTTCAAGAAGCATGGACACCACACAAAAAGTGGAAGCAACCTTTCTGAACAGAAACTTCCCCAGGTCCGCCGGCTCCAAGCAAATTTAATAAAAAACGAATAAAAAAAAGAGAAAAACGGTGTGTTTGCATGGCATAAAATTCAGTCAAGTGCTTGCCTAAATGAATATAAGTTGCCAAACAATATCGGGTTTTTGAAGTAGTTTGCCGACGTCAACTCAACCGCAAACACTTATAAATATGAGCGTAAGTTCAGATATTACACGCCTGGTACTTGCCACTTAGGCTACTTCTAATCCATTTCAAATGGTTTCGGTGCATTGCGCTCTTCAAAGATTAGCCAGTTTGGCATGCTATTTCAAATATGAAAATACGGTTTCACGCGGGAAGATTTCTTAAGATAATATGTTGGAAACATGTGCGGTGATTGGTTGACAGCAGTGTTTGTGTAACTTGGTAGGATAGTGGAAAAGCTAGCGCCATCACATACACCATCCTGAATAGTAAGGAGAATGTGTGCTTCGATGAGGGTGGAAAGGTGAGTTATTTCTGCGATTTCTATATGGTATTTTATAGAGGAAATAGAAAACTGGTTTTTTCTGAGTTCTCACCGGGCTAAGAAGCAGATAGTTTCCGAGTTAAAAGTCCATGCACGGAAGTTTGAGATAACTACAAGTTTGAAAGTCGTGAAATACTTAGCCTTCGGGATCGTGTTGCCGCAGTCATATCTCGTTCACCTAGACTTCCACAAATCGCTGGAAACAAAAAAATATATTTTCTATTTCCAAACTGCGAGAACGAAATGCAAACTATATTTTCGTATGTCTTATTTCCTATTTTATGAGTGAAGAATATATGTCATATTGAAAGATTTCACGCGTGAAATTGTAAACTATGTCATTTCAGATATAAATCAATTTCGTGTATAAAAATGTCCAGTTTTCGTATATGAAGTGAAATTTCCAGCAGTGAAAATGTTCCGTTACATCAGTTTTTCACATTTGGTGTTCTCAAGATGAACTGGGATACAATTTCAATAAAAAGCACAACGATTTTCAGTCTGTTTTAATTATTTCCCGACATGTTTCGGAAGTACACAACCTTCCTTCTTCACGATGTTTTGAGGACTTTTGTATTTAATTTGCTTGTTTGCAGCAACGTCCATTGCGTCAGTTCTAAAAATGAATTCAGTGGCGCGTTGTCGTTGAGAAGCAAAACCAAACACAAAAGTACTCAAAAAATTATGAAGAAGGTAGGCTGTGTTCTTCCAAAACAAGTTAAAAATGATATATGCAGACCGAAAAGCGTTGTGCTGTTCATTAAATTTTACACAATTGAAAAAATTGGAGATATTTTCTCAAGTGACGGAAGCTAAGGAAACTAGCAGAGATATATAAAGACATGGATAATAGGGGACAGAGAAAGTAGGATAGAGAAATTAACTTTTTCAAACATATGACTATTTCCCCTGTTATTCAGGCGGTCAGTTTTAGGGAAATTTCACAAATGAAAGTCAACAGCATTTTAGTACCACCTCAAATGCGTCTCAGTTTTGTTACTTAATAAGAGTACATCTCTAAATGTCATTGACTCTATTAATTGCAGGCATTCCTTTATTCCAGGCTGAACCTTTAAGAATGGACGATACTCTTAATCAAGTTGAACGAACTTGGTTGAAAAGAGCAAAACTTAAAATTGCTGACGTAGTCGACGAGCTAGGTGAATAAAAACCCACTTGAAATAAATATTGGTCATTCAAAGACCGTTACCGCCTTAAGTACTTGCATACAAGCATCAATTATGATAAGGAAAATTTTGTGCAGGAAACGTAAGGATCAAAGAATGAACCTCGGCCAAAGTTACTCGCGTATAAAGCAACCTTTAGTACAAGTAATGAAGCGATTTCTTCCTTAAAAAAATAAGTGTAAAAGCGAATGAATCGGTTATTACTAAATTCAAGTTTGTACTGTAAAATCAGTTTGTGCTTTAGCAAATATCTTTGACAGATGTCGAAAAAAATGGATAATGAAAGTTAGGCTTTCGATTTTACGCAACAAAATGAGAAAAGTTCTTTGTTTGTGATCAGGTTTGTTGTGTTATCTTAAAATAATTACCGATGGAAAATTTAGCAGCTTTGAAAAATCCTTATCCTGAATTAATCAGCCGGTCTTTGGCAAAGCAAATATACTGTTCACTTGAATCCATGCAGTCTTTCAAGTGCTGACCATGGCTTAAAAAACCAAGAGCAAGAGCAAGTGCTGACCTCACAAACAAATCATGGTTAGAACCCTTTAAGAATCAGTTCTGATATGTAAGAAAAAGTCTATATAGAGGTATATCATACGGCGATGAAATAACAGCCTGAATGGTCCAGAAGTGGCTTCTAGGGTAACCAACCATACCTGCCCGCGTTAAAAAGAGCTAAGTATTAAAGCGATTTAATTTGTATTGCCCACCCTTGAGGGCTTCTGTGTAAATGCAAACATTGGTGGAGACATGAAGGAAGAAGAAACAAGGAAACAGAATTTCAGCGAATTCTCACCGTTACTAAACGTCAAGACTCAACTTTAAGTTGCACCTATCGTACTTGTTCATAAGTATGTACAAAAAATACAAAAGCATCTGAATTAGAATTGCTCGTCTAAAACTACTTCGGTTCGAAGCAAATATTCCTGACCGTGCAAAATTAGGTACTCGGATTTCACTTTGATGTTTAAGTAGAATGAAAAAGATGCAATTTACCTTCCCTTGGTCTTTGTTACTTTAGTAAGTCAACAACAGGAGAATAAGGTAAAATCCATGAAGCACAGAGTTTGCATCTGATCAGAGCAATACTTGTTGACGACAAGGATCTGATAGTAACATTACCCTGACCTGACACACCTACACTTAGAGAAGGTCAGATATCCAAGGTCGTGCAAAATAATTAAAACTGATCTCCCACAAAGCATGTGCTCATACAACACCCTGCACACAGGAAACAAAGCGATGAAAAGGAAGACATCGGGGAGCTGTGCTGCTTGTGATTGTGTAAAGCTCACGGGGCAGAAGAAGGTATAGTTTTGAGATTAAAGCCTCCTGTGAGGTTAACACCTTTCTGTGGCTTCAAAGTAAATATATACCACTTAACTAGGTATTATGTCGTTTCTGAAGATGAAATAAAAACATCGTCAACAAAGAAGTTCCTAAACGTCTTGAGCATTCGTGTGATTTCAGTAATTTTTCAAAGTGAACTATATTGCACAATTAGACCACGTCAGACCGTGCTTTGAGGTACAATAACTGAACGCCCAATCGGAATCGTCTTTTCGGGCGTGGAAGCGTCTTTCAACGACCCACGTGATTTCGTTCAATGATGATAAGAGGCGTTCGGATTTACGTAACCCTTAGGGCTTTTCATAGTATTCGCACTACAGTTTGCCGGCAATTGGACCTCACATGGAAAGATCTTATGCTGTGAACACGTATTGGCGTCCAGCGCTTCGAAACAACACGACAGTACTCCCATGTAGAAATTTCTTGTTATACCTCTGTTGTTCCTGGGTACGATCCGAAAGGGGACGAAACACTCAAGGCAAATATCAGCTTTCTGGAGCATTACAGATCAACTCCTTTCGGAAACATCCTCGAGGTAACATGAAGTGGGCATTTTCATGACGACTCATGATGTTTATCCGTGCATCCATTGGTAAATTCACACAATAAAATCAGTATGGTCCAGGATGAGGTTTTAAAGCTAAGAAAATTAAAGAATTATAGACAAGAGTTGTATACCTTCCTTCAGTGACACAAAGAGAGTGTTAAATGAAGAGTTGAAAGGGAAGAGAGGCGTTGGGAGACCACGAAAGAGATGGGTGGATAACATCAAGACTGACATTGAAGAGAGAGAGTTGGGGTGGGGTGACTGGAATAACAGAAAAATGTGGCGACATAGAATCGGGGCAGCAGACCCTATTGGTTGAAACTGCTGAAAAGAAGAAGGGGAAGAAGAAGAAGAAGAAGAAGAAGAAGACGAAGAAGAAGACGAAGAAGAAGAAGAAATAGAAGAAGAAGAAGAAGTAGAAGAAGAAGAAGAAGAAGACGAAGAAGAAGAAGAAGAAGAAGAAGAAGAAGGAGAAGGAGAAGAAGTTGTACACCTTCCTACCATAGTAGGCCCTCAGATAGGCACTTTTAAAACTGGAGTGCAGTTGATTACAATAGGTATTTTCCCTCCAAATTTAACAGATGTACGTACAAGTAACTGGCATATTTCAGCCAGACAACAGATAAAACATTTGTGACGCCATAACTCCTGAAAAATGACTTCTGAACCCCAGACGGGGATCGAACCTGCAACCTTATGATCACTGGTGGGACACTCTAACCATTGAGCAATCGAGACTCCGATTGTAAGCAATCGATTGTAAAGCAATCGAGACTCCTTTGTACTCAGGTACAAGTACATATATTTCTGACATATATCACATTAACTGGCATATTATTTGGTATTCCTGCGGTTTGGATGACAGGGTAACCGAGGAATTGTTTCCGAATTATATGCTGGCATTGTGCGACATGGTTTTGGTTTGCTTTGCATGTTTTATAGCCGAGAGTGCAAAGAGGATTTCTTGTCTCCATATGCTTCACAAGCCGGCAAAGTCGGAAGAGAATAGGCGAGAAAACGTACACAGGATTTGAATTTGAACAGAAAGTTTTTCATGATAATCTGAAACTGCCGGAGTCAACTGAAAAATCTTGACTCGAGCGGGATTTGAACTCGCACCTTCGGGATACCGGTCCGCCGCTCTACCTGTTGAACTATCGAGTGCACAGGGACTGGAGGCAAGTTTTTATCAAACTTAGGTGTACGAGATATTCTTGCGACAACTTAACACTTATCCATGAAGGGATGTGCAGTGTTTCAATTCTATTACATGAACGTAATATATTCATGAATATAATATGTTCATGTATCTCTGAGGATGATTTTGAAATAGGATTTGAATTTCACGCTTCATTTTCTAACGTTCTATGGCGGCTTCAACAATTAGATCACCAGCCAGAGTTGTACCAAGAAGGGAAGTGGAACTTCTTTTTATTATATATTTACTTCCAGCCATCTTATCCTTCTCAGTTGTTTTCGCTGACAGGTTGGGCAATAAGGTCTTATAGTTATTAGATGTTTTGGGAAACTCCTCATAAACTTAAATCGTACCACCACAATCTCCAGTTTACTCACAAGGACATCGAATACAATTGGTTTTGCAATAAATTTTCTTAGAGATTCAACCATTCAACACTCCGAGAGGCTTCTCAGTTTCTGAATAATTAAGAGCAGAGTCAGTCTTCACTGTATGAGAGCAAGAAGTTTCATTCAGTGACATTGCCAGGGTTAATTTATCGGGGAAGACCAAAATTGTGGCATACCCTGCGGTTTTACAGCTTTTTAATGATGGAATCGGTGCTCACCAGTAAGTAGCATCGTTTGGGATCACTGAGTAAATGGCGACGAGTGTTTGTCCGATATCGCACCAAGAAAACCTTGGTTGTAGAAACGAATGTTGCCGAGATCCAGAACACAAGGCAATAGTTTGATTGTTCTACGGATTTAGTATGCTGGCATGAAATGGGGGGCTATGGCCCCTTGCCTCCCCCCCTCGCGACGCCTATGGTTCCATTCGCCACGTTTCAACAGATTAATGTTAAATACTAAAGGTGAATTATAGTCTCAAGACTTACGTTTCTCATACTACATTAAAACTACTGCTATACCTTCAATAATCTGGTTAAGAACACATTAATCCAGGCAGTGGCGTAACGGACTATGGTCAGGGTTAGAGCAACTCCTAAGGGCCCCCGACTTCTAAGTGGCCTCCGATGAATCCGTAAAGACAATTGAGATTAAAGTCTTGAGATGTATGCCTGTACTAAGGGGGGTAATGGGAGCTCCCGAACAAAAATCTCCTAAGGGCCCCCGGTAGTTCCGTTACGCCACTGAATCCAGGCCAGGAACACTGGAAGCATTTCAAAATTGTTTAATACTATAATAATATACTATTATACTATGATAAAAATGATATTAAGAATACTATAATAATAATGTACTATAATAAAAAAACCCCTTAAAAAAACACGCAAAAAAAGCCAACCCCGAATTTGTTCCACAGCAACCACTTAAATTATCTGTTTGGTTAATATATAGTGGGTGTCCTACTTATATTGGACTCAAGTTGTCCGTACAAAGCCCTCTTTTCCAGACACTTAAATTTAAATACGGTGTGACAACTTTATGGAAAAAGAATACAGTCCCAGCGAAACTATGGAGAAGATATACTCGATCATAAACCTATTAAAAATACCACAAAGACATACTAAACTCTTCCTTAACGATAAAGGTCCCACTCCTTCCAAAATCAAGTACAAGAAAATTCAGTTAAACAATCAACCTGTCGAACTCTGTAGACTGATCCACAAGACAGAGAACGTTTCAAACAGACCACTGTCTACCTCTCTTTCACTTATTATTCACAATTTCAGTTATCAGGAATAACAGAGAAGATTTCACTTGTTCAGTCTTTTGTATGGCAAGGCAGTCTACTGTATTGTTAATGTCGCGGATCTTTTTAAACGTTAAGCTAATTATGAAATAATTACCACTTCATTTCTTGATTGTCACTTTGAAATAGACTCTGAATGTCACCATGATCAGTTTCGTCTTGTTTTGTTGCCCAAATATTGAGTATATATACAAGAAATTATCAGTTGTGATATGTTTCTTGCTCAAAAAATCGACCGATGTTAATTGTATTGGGCATTTAGCCTCTTTGTAAGTGAGTGAAAAGCCATATAAAGCCTCTTTAAGCCCTTTAAGTCCTCTTTAAGCACTCTTTGTAGGAAACGTAACCCAAAAGTGAGCCGGTGGGAATTGAACCTACGACCATGGGAAAGTAGTGCAGCGGTCAACAGACTGAGCTACAAAGGTCATTGCCAATGTCGTTGCCTTACTGGTGAAGCTGGTACTATCACGCGTAATCGCCTTCGGACTATCACTGTGGCAGTTAGAACTGAAAGATAGTCACGCGACTTTTTCTGTGTAAAGTAAAGTAAAATAAAGTAATGTAATGTAAAATAAAGTAAAAGTAAAAGTAAAAGTAAAGTAAAGTAAAAGTAAAGTAGAGTTAAAGTGAAGTGAAGTGATGTGAAGTAAACTAAAGTGAAGTGTAAAGCCGAAATCATAGGCCCAGAGACCTAATCAAAATCGAAGTCAAATTCATAGAACTAAGATAAAGTGTCTTTATTTATACTGGATAACCTATAAGTAAACTTTAAAGGGCCACCCCTCATGAGTCCAGTGTTACTACAGGAGGAAACCAGAGTACCCGGAGTAAACCTGCGACGTTTGGCAGAGTAAAACTGGACAACACTCTTTTCAAATGTGACCAAAGTAACTTTAATCAGGCAAGTTCTCGGAGCCGGAATCGAACCCTAGCTACAGTGGAGAGGGACACGTGCACTACTACTGTGCGTCCAGTGACCCCCAGTGGTGGCGTGGCTCTTATTTACGGGCCGGGAAATGATATGCCAAGGGTCCGGTTTTAGCAGGGGGTGTAAGGTGGGGTGAGAAAACTGCTGCCAATAAAAATACGACGTAAATTGAAGATGTGAAAACCATGAGATAAAAACTTAGAAGAAACAACCGACTTTAGGAAGTACGTCTATAATGACATGCGACGATAGTAAAATTATTAAAAGGGAACCCCCTTCAGGGCCTTAAGCAGTTTTAAATTTCATACGTCTTCATTAAACGTCACGTTTATGCTAATTTTGCACCCAACCTAACGATCTACATCAGAGCCTTCTGCCTAATTATCATTGGGGCCCATACATTTTAAATTCTTGTGGCCTATTGGGAAATGTCCCAGTGTCCAGGTGGGCCACTCCGCGACTGCTCCACTTGCACTAAATTTATGGTTTGTCATGCGACTGTTACTGTGGCAAAAAGAAGCAACTCTAAAGTTTGTTTTCTCAACTTTTTACTCAAGAGTTACGGTGTATTAAGTCCAGCTTGGAGGGTACATGGACCCAAAAGAATTCCACACATATTTAAACATTATGGATCGTTACAATCCCATTATAATTAATCCGAAAACATGGCACTTCGTCTGATGTGTTTATCTCTTTTACAAGATCAAAGGCTAATCCTTTAAAGGTGAAAGCCAGCCAACTGGTCTAGTGGGTGAAACATTACGCGAAAGCTGGTTTGTAGTGTGTGGCACTTATGGATTGCAGAGGAAAGTCTTGCTGAAGAAATACCGCTCTGTTCCAATCAGAATTTAAAATGTTGAGGATACTCTAAACTCTTGAGAACTGACAGTGCTGAACATGAAGTTCACTTAAGTGAATAAAAAATTATCTAGGTCCGCTTGCTTAAACCTCGAAGTTAATAGATTAACTTGTTCAAGGCTTTTGTTGAAAACAGTGAAAGCTTCTTCCATAATTTCCTCAGAAACTTGACCGGACGAAACAATGTTAGTTTATTGGATTTGATAACGAGGACAAGGACCATAAATGCATATTGAAGCTAAATAGCTAAAAAAACATCAGTTAGTTGAAGTGATAATAAGTGAATTAAACCCGACTATGTAATAAAGATGGAATAGTCTTTCTCATCGGGTAATTTTACCAGAACACAATCAACATAATCCCGGCAAGGACTTTAAACTATGAATGCGTGCATACATACATACATTCATACATACATACACACATACATACATACATACATACATACATACATACATACATACATTCATACATACATACACACATACATACATACATACATACATACATACATACATTCATACATACATACATTCATACATACATGCACACGTACATATAAACATACGTGCCCAGACAGAAACAAACATAAATGCTCGTGCATTCATACAAACATATAGATACATATTAATACATACATTCATAAATTCGGGCGCTAAAGCAGATAATCTTTTTCTCCACGACCTTGAGAACTGGGTTAATCAATAAGACCTTTCTTTTTTGACACTCAGCTCACCCTTACGACCTCTATGATCGAAGCACTCTTATAGATTACAGCATATACCAAGAGTAGTTGTGTGAGTAGGCTTCTTGTCTGCACCTCTCGCTGCGTTTGAAACTCTATCCAATGAAAGGTCACGACGAAAACGTAGTGGCAACAACACGAAGAAAACGTCAACTGCACCGCGTCCTTCAATTCACAGAGTTTTTCAAATTACACAAAAAATTAAAAAATCTACTGAAGACAATTCCTTTGAAGCACATACACGGAGCAAAAAGAACAGCAAAAGCCCATTGGAATCAATCGTTAGAAAATTTTAAAGTTGACTTGTTCTTCTTAACAGCTTGCTTATGGAAAGTTTTGTACCAAGCCTTATTTTAGAGCAATGGAAAAAGGTAAGTTGGGAATGGCCTGCTAATGTCTGCCTATCAACTCTTAAGCTTTTCAAGAACGAGACATGCCATACGTGGTATTGGTCCTTTAATGTTTGCGTCACAAGGTCAACGAGGCAAACAACGAAAGTTCCATGGAACACCCAATCGAGACTTGAATGATGCCGAAAATGAGGAAAGGAATCTGGCCTTTGATAATCGTCAAACACACTCTGGGACTTTGACTGCGGCGAGGAGCCTGACCGCGAGTTATCTAAAAATGATTGTATATGGCTACGTCGACGAAGGAACTTGGGGTATCGAAGTTAATATTACAATTAACGCTCGATATAATAAAGATTACAGGACCAGTTAAAGAAGAGAAATTATGATTGCAAATAAGAAGAACGTTATTCCCCTACAAAGACCCACCTGAGAACTGTTGAGGAAAGGAAATTTCAGAGTATTTCAACATATGACAGTAATCTGTCATATCTTGTTTGCATTTCTAAGATGATGTTATTCTAATTGAGGCTAAGCATTATCAACAAATAAAAAAACCCAAAACAAAACACGTAGCGTTTTGTCAGCGGGTAAGAGCGCCTCTTCAACTCAAATAAAGACATTTTTCTTACCAATCGAATATTCCAGGGATCAAACTATCTGAATCAGGCTCAGCTTCTTATTTCACGTCAATTTCTTGAGATAAACCCCCATAGTTGCACACAGTTGCCACAGCCAGAGCATAAGGCGTGAAAAATCGTGATGTTTATCAACAGCACCCTCAGAAACCGCTGTGATGAGGACATATTAATCACACGAAAAAAATCTGCTGAAGGACTAGTTTCCGGTGATGAAGTAGTCATGTATTGTCCAACAAACTTTCGACCTGCAACAACTACGCAAGCTCAAAATTGGCAGGTCCATAGCCCATTTCTCCCCCGAGTTCCAGCTGGTGCATTTTGCTCGAGATGGAAACCATGGGAACGAGCACCTTCTTCGTGATCTAGTGACATCATCATTTTCCCTCTGCTTCTGACTGTTCTGCCTTCAGTTCAATCCCTTACCACTTAGCAGGTTCTTGAATCGAAGTCTGTGGTGCAAACAGCTTTTAGCTTACCACAGATAGTCGATGTTCGTTATTCCTCTGGCCTCAACACCTCCTCGTTAGTTAAATTTTGTAATCAAATATGGAAAATGGAAAGCTGAAAATCTGTCAGTCGTCACAGACTAAACTATGCCAGACCACTAACATGTCACCACTTTACTCCTGATAAAGAGGTCGAGCTTACCTAACAACTGATGATGGGAACTCACCAAGGAACGGCCTTTGCATTTTTCCGACATCGAAAACTACAAGTAGATATCGATGAAAACCCCATGATAATTTCTATGAGATTAAAAATACACACAACGCGCATATTGGAGCTTGATTGCATCACAGAAGGAACGTGAACGTTCGTCAAGCCAATGCCCTCAGAGAAAACGATTTGAATCCCAGACGGGGATCGAACCTGTAACCTTAAGTGGGTTCTCCGATTATCCAATAACACTATTAGAATATCGTGGCAGCAGCATTGGCACCAGATATGTTGAACTTGCACCTTAGCTCGCAATGCATCTGAGTGGTAAGAGCGAATGATTGATGGTGATGATGAACATCTGAGTGCTTAGGGTTTTTATGAATCAAGAACGTTCGACAAGCTCCCACCTCAGAAAAACGGTTTTTGAGGCCCAGGCGGGGATCTCTGATGACCGGTGAGACGCTTTAACCATTGAGCTACCAAGACTGAGATGGTGACCAACTTCTATCTCATTCATAACATTATTAACATATCGTGGCTGCCCCCCAAGTCGCACATATGTCGAACTTGCACCTTAGCTCACCATCTGAGTCTTGGTAGCTCAATGGCTAGAGCATCTCACCGGTCATCATAAGGTTGGGGGCTCAATCCCCGTCTGGGGCTCTCAAATCGTATTTCTGAGGCTATGAAGTTGATGAACGTCTTCCAGTAGGTGGTATTTCGGAACATTTCATAGCACTATGTTATTAGATTATGCTTATAATGTTAACCTAGCTCTGTTTGCTATGTTTTGCCATTAAAATTCCGGATTTGCGGCAATGTTGAGAATGGTATTAATCTGCAAAACACGTTGGAGTAAGGATCGCTTTATCATCGTTCAACTGTAAGAGCGAGCTACTCTTTAAATACAGTCGCTTTCCCAGTAAACTAATACACCTTATATAATGCCCCAAAAATTCCTAAGTGTTTATCCTAAGCCTAATTCCAACTCATACTGCGTTAAAATGTCGATCTCGTTAGAACGATGGATTGAGCAAGCTCTTTGAACCAGACTGGTCCTAACCAGTAAGATGACAACCCCTGTTTTGTACAGTAATGAAGTTATCCATATTGTTTGGATTCAATACGATATATGAATTTAACGGATATGAAACAGGGACATTTCTAACTTCAACTTGTAAAGTAAAACAAATATTTTAATAATTTTATTGGTATGAGAGCTATTTCATGAATATTTAAACTATTAATTTCTTCAGAGGACGTTTACAACGACCAAAGTCAAGCAAGATTATGAAACTGCTATTCAGAAAACTGTATCCCTGATAGGGATAAATCATCAAAAGACATCCGACCGACTTAAATTTCTAAGTTTAAGCCGATTTCGCTTATAATCACACTCATATCGAACTGTATTTCAAACTAATAAAGCACTGACAAACAAACATTTTGAAAAGACCTCTGAGAGCAAACGTTCCGGAAATAGTTCTAGAAAAAGGCCGACCACTTCAACTGGTGTCACTGTAATAAAAGAGTTTAAGTTATGCAAAGAACTAAGAAGCCACGGCACCTTGTTCATCCTTGTAACGAACGGAAGCATGCTGTCATAAAAATAATGTCGAGAAGGACATTTCTTTTCTGCGTGTTCATGGTCCATTTTTTGATGGGAGCGGCTGTATGGGACAACAGAGGAAGCAGAAAAGAGTAAGAAGAAGATTTAGATGATAAAAGTGATGTGAGGAAAAGCGGAAGAGTACCATAAGAATCTCGACCATTACTGGCAAAGACGATATCTTGTTTTGAATGGTTCATGGATAACTCATAGTTATGTTTCCTGAATAGGAAACAACTCTTACCTCACAGTTTAAATAAAATGTCGATGGAATGTTCAAAAATGAACTCAACAATGATCAAGAAGCGGAAGAGGTTTTCAATTGGGGCAGGAGGCAGTTGTCCCCCGCTCAGTTTTTCGGTAAGTAACTTTGTCGATACATTCACGATTCTTGACAGTACATCAGGCTTGTTTGATGACATATATTGTAAACATTCTATCGTTTTAAAGCAATTTATACCACACTTACCATTACTAATTCAACAACCTTTACAAATGAGTCTTCGCTGTTTGACTTTGTCATCAGCTGTCGTACTTTACGACCAGCTGTGAACGTGAACTCAATGCTCTTCTATTTTTACCTCTAAGCCATCGTATAACCCACTTGTCAGGTCGGTTTTACCGGTTTAAACACAAAAACGCTCTTTAGCTCACTGAATAATTAGACACTTTGCATGTTAAAGAACTTGTTCAAACCTATCGTGGCAATTTGATGAATCAGTCTTCAAAATTGCATGCACCTAAAATCCCGTTTCCAGTTCAATTTTTTTTTTACCGGAATGGTCAAAATGTTCCTCCAGAGATTTTAAAATTTTGACATTTTCAAGCGATCATCCCCTCTTACTTTCCCAGGGAACTATAAACTTCATAGATCTGTAAAGCTTTATAAACAGTTCGGATGCATGAATAAACGTAATACTTGAATATATCAGCTCTGATTTTAGTTAAAAGAAATCTTTGAATAGGTAAATAAGACTCCAAGACAAAGGCTTTTGCGACAACTTTCGGCATGTTAGGAATATCTTGTCGACAAATGCGTTTAAATCTTCCTTAGTTCCCCATTTTCAATATTCTTAGTCACCCGACTTACAAGAAGAACCTTTCAGGATATTAGTGGAAGTACAGTTTTACGTTTCAAGAGAAACACAAACTGCATTAAGGTAAATCGTTTGTTAATTTGGTGCTAAACCCGGTTACGACGCATAAAATCGTAAGGCGTTTGCCAGAGGGATTAATCAAAGATTGATCCTGCCATGAAAGAGTTAATTGAGATTTTTTTATAACTGTTTCATAAGAAAATAACTTCCTAAATCACTTATCTAAAAAATGCATTGTAATCCTGCTTATTGACTGTAAATTGAGGGTGAAGACCTCCTTAGGAGATTTTGAGGGTTGTCAATTAAGCGCCGTAGTTCAAGGTGAATCACCTTAATTGGTCAAACGATGAAGAACAAAGGCGACACTTGATTGCAGAGGTACATACTCCGTACGAAAACACGGTTTGGTTACGGCTGATAACAAACATGAACAATGTTGTGTTGCGAACCTTGAAAAATGTTGTCAATGATTATAAAACATATTCCGAAAAATAATGTCATCTTGAAAACTCAAGAGGCAATAACTAGACGATACTTATGCTGAAAGTGTGGTAGTTCGACTTTATTTCAAAGTCATCCTCAGACGGAATGAAGTTAAAACAAACTCGAAATATCCCAGTTTTAAAAAAAGTTTCCACTTGCTATTGACTCGGAATAAGTTTTATTTTATACTTTTTAAAGTTCTAGGCTGGTCAGGGCTTTGTTGCCAATAAGATACACGATCATTTAACAATGCATTCGACAGATATTTTTATCAGATGATAAAGAGATTAATTATCATTAATTGTTGTTTACCATTATTATTGATTATTTGTTCGTTGCTTTTTTTGCTATTAATGCTCTTCATCTTATAAAATCAGGTCTAAACTTTGGGCCTAAGGTTTTATAGTTGTGATGACACTTAATCGACAGAACTCTCCACAATATATGGCCATATTATTATTATTATTATTATTATTATTATTATTATTATTGTCATTATCATTACTCTTGTTCAGCATTCAGTGCTTCAACCAGTGTTGGCGCCAGGAATTCCCGACGCAGTGGCTAACGTCTCTGACAGGTGAGATAAACCAGAGGGGCCAGGACCACCCTCCCTTCATAATTTCTTTATTCGAAGGTCAAAAACATAACGTCATTTTTTGCAAGAATAATCGCTACAATTGACAAGAAATAGTTTGCTTTTAGATTTGACATAAAGAGATAAGTCTATTATCTTTCTTGGCTAAATCAATAACAAGTACTCAAAGTTTGTGCAATAGATAAATGTGTTATCGTCAGTGAAAATTCCCCGACGGATCGTTAATTTTTACCCGACAAGGGGCTAACGTTTCTTCGACAGAGGGGCTGCAGCCCCTTCCCCCCCCCCCCTCTGGCGCCACCCCTGGCTTCAACAAGTTGCTTTAAAGCAAAACATGGTCATTCTACTAATGAACTTCCGGGAACAACCGTTGTCACTTCATTAGCGCTCGACAATATCGTGGAAACCATGATGGACGGACGCTCTCGTTGGTTCGTCAATACTATTACTAACCGATGTTGTGACAGCATTTTTTGCCAATAATACTATTAATACCTATGATATATTAACATTAAAAATATTCATGAATTCTCTATGATATATTTGCATCAAAAAGTGCATGAATTTTCTACAAAATATTTATATGAAAATATGCATGAATTTTCTCGAGAAATTTCAATACTGCTATAAATCTAAAATATTGCAGCGAATATTGAGTCCTAATTTGGTATATCTTTGGTTTAATCGGGCTGTCATGTCGTAACAGTTCTTTATTTCTCTCTGGGATGAATATTGCATGACGTGCACATGCTCCCATTTTGAGGTTTGAATTTTTTCCAAATTACACTGCCGCATGTCTAATCCCTGTGAGGTCCTCCCTAGGATGACGCATTTCCTAAATGTCTTGGTATGCGAGAAAGGACTTTTTGATTTGCGCGGGTCATATACATGCATAAATTGGGCAACTGTAAAGTCTTTCTTAATGCCATCATGTTTGAAAGCTGACTAACAAACGCGTCCTGTTAACTTATTAGTACGCGATATTGGACTACTTAGAATGGCCTGAACATGGAAATACGGGCGTGAGATATATTGCTAGGGGTCTCTTAGCAAGTAGTGCATCTTGCCCGGTTTATATTAGGAAGATATTAGGTCAATATAAATTTCTTCGTGTCAAAAACGAGTGATGTAAAGGATCCCGAATGGCTTGATTTGGGCTTCCAATTTGGAAAAATTCAACATTGACCATCAAGATAATTTGCCGGGTCTGAGATTCCTAAACGACAGGTATTTTATGAAGTATACATGAATAAAGACTTTGAAAAGTTGATTTTCAGTCTTTCATTGTCAGTTCTGTTGGTTTTAGTTTTCCAAGGACGAACAACGGATGCAGATGTCCATGGGAACGAAAGCATAACCCAAAGAACGTAAACAATTAATAAGGTTCTTAAGTGTCTTTTAATTGTCAAAAACGGCCCAAGCTAAAACTTTAAGCGCACACAGTCGTGTCCAGAATAGAGATGTTAAATATAATGAGTGATTAATGACCTGTATAACATAGAGTGCATGTTTAAATATTCCCAATATAAGATATTTGCATTACCTTTCGCAAATTATCCGGTGCTCTCTTCCTAAGTACCATCTGGTTCGAATGCTTGAATGAGTGAATTTAATCCTTTTCTTGTCAGTAACCTAATATAAGTTGAAGCCAAAATTACTACAAGGCCACATGCGGCTTACCACTGCCATTTACTCTAAAATTTTAGAGTAAAACTGTCATTCATCATCCATATATTACCATCAGCCTGTGACGTAAGACAGTCTAGCCGGTTATCCTAATCAGCCGAACGAGTTAACTCCCGTATTTTCAGTATGTTTGGAAGAATATCTCGAGCTTTTAAGTTACGAGAAAACTATTGACTGTTCCTAGTTGGTTCAGTACCTCTGTTAGGGAACCTCAGCAAGCTTGGAAGGCGATGGCATTTATGTTGCAATCTGATTATCTGATTTTTATCTTTTAAAAGAAACCACTGATTGTAGACGTCGTATTGGATACTTGATGTTTGTTTTCCCACCTTCAGAATACTTCTTACTTTCTAAAAGGAATCTGTTGAATGTGCTGACGTCAAGCTCAAATGACAACATTCACCACCCTACCAGTTAACGTAGTCCTGAATACGCTACAACGCTCTGAATCACGTCTTTCTTAGGCCAAAGACGCCGTTGGGATTATTCCAGGGACTAAAATTTAACTTTTTCTTATTTTGGATAAAAACGACTTGAAAGATAAACATTTGAAACATCACGTTCCGCTTAAAGAAGAGATGACTTTGGTATTTTACTGTTCTACAGACGTGATCTTGATTACCAAGGGCGTAGGAACTGTAGCGGTGATGGCGGTTTTAGCCGCTATACTTTTTCTCGCGTCTATTCATCACCTTAGTTTAAAAATTTATAATTCATCTTGAAGATTTCTGGGCAACCCCCTGCATTATATGGACGTTTGCACAAACGGAAACGGCTCGAAACCACTCGAAGTAGCTGTTTTGTACGCTGTTGAACTCATTCTGTGGCCTCATGTCGTCAAAAACATTGGATCCTTTCGTTCATGCCATACACATAGTTATTCAGTCATGGCTCAGTACCTCCCAAAAAATCAATCGTACGGTCGGGAAGCCTCATCAGCCACCCTTCCAGTTTCCAAAGATAGAATTTGGCCTACACACTAATAAATTGCTTCCTACGCCCCTAGTTCCTCATGGCGTATCGCTCCATCAACATGGTCTATTGACGCAAATTTTTCCTCAGTCGAATTTGACGATTTACTCTTGACAAAATTCATGGAGAAATCATTGCTTTCCGCCTGAACGTCATTTGTGCATTTTTCAAATGGTGTTGTAAAATCAATTCGGTACAATAAACAGCAAAATATGCAACGCTGTTGCTAAATTGACACTAATAATTATTCTGGATAAACTATGTTTTTGGAATTCCAAAGTAGACCGAAGGAATATCCTAGTTGTAGAAAATGGGGAAAAAGAATTCATAAGATGTCATATTGAAACAGACGAGGTAACATCCTCTGGCGTTAATCAGAGTAAAATCTGAGTAAAAGCGTTGGCGTCAGCCAGAGTAAAATTGTCTGACTTTAGCCAGAGTGAAATTGTCGGTCGTTAGCCAGAGTAAAATTGTCTGGTGTTAGCCAGAGTAAAATTGTCGGTCGTTAGCCCAGAGTAAAATAATAGAAGTTTTACGCCGCCTGGAAGGAGTTAATGGATGTAAGGCTTTCACGATATCATGACCAATTAAGTGATATATGACCAGCTGAGGATATATTTTACCAGTGTTTCAAAACATCTACCAAAGCCTTCAGCTGTATAGCAAAGGGATAAGATACTGTGTATAATTAGCTTTCTTGTAGCTGACATGAAAACGACTAATCATCGCTACTGTGATCATAAAATGATGCACCATTAACGCTATTTATTGCAAGAAAATTGTCATTTTACTGAACGAAGACCATAAAATATCAGGTGAACACTTTCTTTTTCTAAAATCGAAACTTTTAATAGCTGATCCTGTTTCCCCACATTAGAAACAATCAGTAACAACGAATGAATGAGTAAGAATAGATTTTAATAAATGGCAATTCTGTTATTCACACTTATAATTTATCATCGTAACTACTGATAAATACTAGAACTGTCAGAACTATTAAATTTGTTGCTGAAAACACCTCTTTTAGCTTTCTTAACATTGTTGCCGTTAAAAACAACCAGCAATAACAACTAAGTTTTACAGTTTCAAGCTTTCATCTTAAATATATCATATATATTACATACCTTATAATATAAATACTTTATATATAAATATATATTATTATTTCTAGGTTTCTTTTTTTGTCATGGTTGCACCATATGATAAACGATTCGATTTCGACATCTTGTTGATCTTTTATCATACCACAGTAACATACTGTAGGTTTTGTTTACTCCCTAGATGCCCCTCCATGTACACCACAGTCCCGTAAGGACCACAGCTCGTCGAATCACGATTGTCCTCGTAGATAAGTTCCTCTATGATGTCATATGTAAGTATACCCTTGGGTTTTACACACAGCCGAAGCACTATCAAGCATGCTGCTACAGCTGATACCGCTGATGCAGTGTATAAAACATAACGGAAGTCTCCCGTACTGTCATAGAGCCATCCTAAAAACGAATGAAAAAGAATTTCGAAATTAGTAAATGTTTGACCGACAAACCCTCACTTGCTACACAAACAGTGGACTAAAAGGTGGGAGAATGAAATTTTGAAATGGTTCCTGCGTTAGGTAATAAAAAGATTTGAAGAGCAGCATAAGTTGAGAGGGATAGTCAGCCGTCGAGTAGTTTTCATTAAGAGAAACAATGAGTCTTATTGTAACGCAGTAGCGTAAATATGGGAAGAGGTAAGGGGAGAAGTCGCCCCATACCGGATGTTTCTGACGGAAAATTTAAGATTGCTGGTAATTTAGAACACGAAACACTATTAGAATAGAAAGAAAGTTTGTTAGTTTTGCAAATCTACTGAGCGAAACGTCTAAACAAGGGTGTTTATTACGACAAACATCGAATACGTTTTTCCTAGAGAAACGTATTTTAATGCCAGAAACTTTTTGGTATATTTGATATTTCGTTTTTTAACAACTTGGAAATTTAGCAAATCAAGTATGGCCTCCCACAAGGTGAAAACCTATGCAGGCCACTGCTGTTACCTAAAAAGATTTTTCAAGCATAAAAAAGTGACCATTAAAGTTCACCTCTATCAATATTTTGCATCATACGGTAGGGGTATATCTCAAAGATTTTTACCTAATGCTGGCGGACCACCAAGCGTTGCAAACGATCCCACGCAGTTAAACAACGCTACAGCTTTATCTGAATGGACGTCTTTTGTTATTTCTGAGACCAACAGCGGTAGCATGACCCAGTGAATACTGTCCACGACAGAAACAAACGCCATGTATAACATTAGCATAGAAAAAGACGTTGTCACGGTACACAGGATTGTCGAAAAACTGAACAGTATCATTACAGCGAGCGCAATAAACTTCATTTTCTTTCTTCGGGAAGCAATATCTCCAAGATGTCCAGCGGAAAATCTTACAACCACAGCAGCTATCCCTCTTGCGATCATAAGCCACTTGGATTTAGAAATATGGTGGCCCAGGTTGGTTGCAAACTGAACCTAAGTGGGATAAAAAAAAGTATCGATATCAAGAAATAGAAAAAGAATGAGGGAAGCAATGAATGAATCAAAGAGGAATGAAAGGGAATGACCGAGCAAGTAAACCAGAAAACACGGAGAAAAGATTAAACTTACCATGAAAACTGGAGGCATGAAAATGACCAAACTAAATACAGTGTTCGCTGTAAGAAATACGATTAATTCCTTGTTTTTTAATAGTTTGTAATAAATTCGCATATCGTCTTTCTTCAGGTCTTTAGGCCGGAGCTCCTCATCTTGATTACTGACTGTACAATCACTAGCGCTTGGAGAGTCATTGTGAAGTAACCCATAACACATGGTGATAAAACATATCCCGATTAGAATCCAAAATGTCCTTTCCCACCCAATTTCCGTGAGAAAAATCGGAAGAATAAAGGAATACATAATCGTTCCCAGGGCATTGGCTCCAAGGCGCGTCCCGAAGGCAAAACCTTTGTATTCCTCAAAGTATTTTAATATTGTGGTGAACGTCGCGCAGTCGATGATTGAACCAGCGATGGCAAAGGGTAATGAGAAGGTGAGGAAGAGCAGATTCATTGTTGGTACCATTGGAGATAAAATGAACAGCAAAAGCAGTAAGACTCCAGCGAATAAGACAGTCGTACGAATTCCAAACTTATAACGCATTCGTAGAGCAAACGGATAGAGAAAAAAACAACCGAACATCGTCGTGGAACCGACCCAAGCTGCATCAAAGAGAGAAAGAAAAGAGGAGTTAGTGAACGAGGTTAAATCAAAAGCAGAATTATCTTGATTGTAAAATTATCTTGAAAAGAAAAAATATTATGTTCATCCTAGCTACACGACTATTGAAAAACAGTAGTGAGAGAGGATTGAGCGGGCATCTTCAGGATTACTTCCATGAGGTGTTTTGTTTTACGTTATCTGGAGGATGATTTTGTAACAAAATTGAAGCTGTAGACAACATGAAGATTTATCTTTAAGTTGTGACGAGAATCACTTTTACTCTGTTTAAATTGCATTTCATTTTTCTGCCTGATTGGTAGATCTATGGCCATGTAACCTGAAAATTATTACTCAAATTCTCTTGTAAGTCGGTCACATCAACTTCAATAATGTGAACCACGGTAAGGTGTAGCTTGTGACGTCTGGAGAAATTGCTATTTCTCTATTGGCTATTTCTCGTCGCATTTTCTTCACCGTTCCCATTGAGCAAAATTTCTTGTCGATTTCGTTCATTCTTCCACTTACAAAATCGACGATTTGTCAATTAAAAGTTGAATTTTTGGCTTTATGACAATTTTGGAAAAATATAAATCTTGCTCAAATTGTCAAAGGGTTGTAAAGGAACTGTGGGCGAGGATATGCTGCGTATACGTATTTTTAGAAGTCTATGGACTTCCCCGACAATCAAAATAAAAGGCAGAGAGGAAAGACCGCAAGGAATGACGTCAGGAGGAAAATAACATGATAAAAACTCTTTTAACCTTGTTCGTCTCAATTTTACGGTAGGCCGTAGGAGCTTGGGGGAGAATTATATTTTCAGCTATTTTTAGAAATCATTAAGCTGACACTAAGCTGTTAAATCTGTTAAGCGTTTAAATTAGAACGTTTTAATGGCAGTTCTACGATAAGTAAAGCAAAATGACAGATGAGCGTTTGTCAAGCTCTATCCTCAGAAAAACGATTTCTGAACCCCAGACGGGGATCGAACCCGCAACCTTCTGAATTTTGGTAGCTCAATGGTCAGAGCGTCTCACCGGTCATCAGAGGGTTGTGGCTTCGATTCCTGTCTGGAACTCAGAAATGTTTTTCTGAGGATAGAGTTTGACGAACGTTCATCTATCATTTAAAGCAAAACTAACAACTTATAATGAAATGAAGCAACACTACACTCACGTAATGAAGCTAAATAAAAAAAATTCTATGAGCCTTAGGGTCGCCCTTGATCGAAAGTTAAAAGGGTCAATACTACGGAAGTGAAAAAGGTTTCCCATGAACCCAAGGATTGCGCCTCCTTGAATAAAAACTGCTAAGAGGATGAAAATGGATGCTATACGTTACTTTATAACAGAACTTCAGTTTAATACTAGTACTGTCTTTTCCACTCAATACATTTCAAATTCTTCTCACACTTTAATCGCATTCTAAGCCTTGTTAAGCTATTTTTAATTTAGTATATTTTAAATTTTAGCCATTACCTGCTTTGCCATTGCTCTCATTGAAATGTCGGACGAGAAAAACAAGCAACACGCCATACGCGTCGAGGAAACCAAACACGAAAAATGTGACCAGTGAAACGAATGTTAAATGAAGCCACGAGGAAAAGCCGTCTTTTTTCACTTCAGATGCAACCATCGCGCAATGTTCCTCTTAACTGACGTTTGTCGATGTTCTCGATGTTAGTAGAGGTTGAAATGATTATTTAAGCTCAGGAAGCTGGTCTTTAAAAATAAGGATATGCCGGAATGACGTCGTCAGCAACAATTAAACTCTGAAATTATAACGGAAACAAATAATGAAATATCGTGTTATTTTTTAACTTACTCAATAAGCAATGCCGTAAAACCAGTTAGATCGCTTTAAAACTTATGAAAAACCTGCTCTACACATCTGCTATGTCACACGCACAAAGCTAATGTCAAGTTCGTCGTTTTTATTTCAATTTTTTAAAAAAATATCACTTTTTCTACACCTTCCTCATCAGGCAAACCAATCAAAAGGGACAAAATGGCGTGGGCAATTTAATTTCCGATTAGTTGTACGGAATTGCGTCACCATGATTCACACGAAACGGTTTTGCATGTCTTTTTCTTGTCTTGTTCGGGTTTATACGTGATTAAATTTCTCTTACGCTTGTAGTGCTTAAATGTAAGATTAGTTCGTTACTGTATTGGGTTTGCCTTGCTTTCTTTGACGATTCAGATTTTGGATGTCATTCAAATACAATCGCTATTTTAAAATGTTCGATCTTGTTCGCGTGTTTGTGCTATCCTGGTTCAAACTTATGAGTTTAACCTGCTCTTTCCGACTTGCATTACCTCACGCAGTTCGCACAATACACGAAAGATTTTAATTTGGTTGTTCCTCTGTGTGTAAAATAATGAAGAGCAAATTAAGCAGAACTATCGAGATCCCTGACTGGCTAAAATCGTCTTCATTGATTGAGAAAACGACAGAAGTAGTTCAGAAGAGAAGAAGAGGTCTTCACTGGTCAAGTACTGAACGAAATTCAGCTGTTTGAAAGAAATAAAACCTAAATGTTGGATCGATAGGCAATAGTAAATATATTCGAATTGTTCAGGATTATATTTATTGAAATGGATGAATGCAATTTGAATTATTAATGTCATTTTGAATTATTATTAATGCAATTTGAATTATTAATGTCATTTTGAATTATTATTAATGCAATTTGAATTATTAATAGGCATCGCAGTTTTTAACATTGACTAACGACTTGTTAGGAAAAGGAAGATATTCGTGAATTAATTAGAAATGTTCTGCTCAAGAATGTTTAAACATCTGAACAGAAAAGGGCGGGGCACCTTGTGACGCATTTTCAGTCTCATTTCTGGTCTGAGAATGACAGCGCAAAGTATTAGGCGGTGAGATGTGTGAGACGTTAGAGCTGAGTCAATGGGAGGTGTCTTTAAAGTTAGGGAGGTCGAATCGAGCGGCGAAGTCACAAGATTGTAGGACGAAGAAGCGAAGATACTCCCTCAAAAAAGTTTTAAGTTCTCGACCGTGGAAAAGAGATTTTTCGTGCAAATTTTGCTTGAAAGGTGATGCTGTCTTCCAATAGCAGTTTTTTCCTCATATTAGATATATTATACATACATATACATGTACATATACATATAATATAAAAAAACATATACATATACAGATAAGACTTCACGAGGAAGCGTAAAAAAGCTTTTATTTATGTTTCGTGGATCAATCCCTTCTTTAGAATTACATTAAAAGATGTACAAATAGAAGCTTTTATAGCCATCTTACTAATAAATACTAAAACACAAAATCTCACTGGTTAAGGCCTTTGGGAATAAAAGTATTAAGTTTATAAATCCAAAACGCCTCACGTTCAGTGGGCTTATTAAAATCCGTTTTATCAATAATATTGAGTGACAAATCCGAAAGATCCACATGGTCAACATCAGAACTGAGCCTAGAAATGCTCACCTGGTATACCACGCTGGCCTTTACCATACCGATTGAGACTAGTTTTATGATTATATGTATATGTATATAGAATATAGTTATCTATATTCTAAACTCGTTTACAATTTACGAGCAAAACACAAAGGAAAATGATAACTCGTGCCCTATCTGTACGTCTAATCAAGGACGTAAATCCTGGGGGGAATCGGGGGACATGTCCCCGCACTTTTTGGACAGAGGGGGATACATATATAATTATCCCCCCACTTTTTGCAAAGTTCATGACAACTGAAGCCTAATTTCTGTTCCCTTCGCGCTTATGGTTCCATGTTTACCTTTACGATTTTCCGATATAACCTTTTTCAGCCCCAATTCTTACCTAGGTATTGTTGGTTTGAATGCATGACAAATTATGAAAATTTTCCAAATTATTTTACAGTCCGATCGTTCTTTGGACGCCATTTTGTAAACAATCAGAAATACTTTGTTTAGTCATACTATAACGTCTTTATTGCTGTTTGGAGGAAATGCATGGCTTCGTTTCGATTGAAAAATAAAGTATGAATGTTGTTCCAAAGAAACAATCTCAGAATGCCGGAAAAGGCATTTCATAAACATTAGATTTAAAAACAAAAACAACTTTCAGATGGAATGCTTCCACATCACTTGGCCGGCTCCCTCGCCCCCCCTTTTAGGAAGCGATTGTCGCCCTTGCGTCTAATATAGGATTTTGTCACTTTTCTCGCAAAATTTTTAAGGCTAAGAACAAAATTGTCAAACTTTCTTCATTTATCAGCGAAGAAAACATTGTTTTTCGAGATGTCATTTTAAAAAATCTCGAAAAATATGTCAGCTGGACGGGACCTTCGATATTGTATTCGAAATGTTGCCTGTTGATTTACATCTGAACTACCGAAACTGGTCAACGTTCCATCAACAACGGAACAAATTTGTCCACTCTTCAAAGATTTGTCTGAATACTGAATGCAAGAGAAACTATCAAAGATGAAGATATTAATAGCAACTGGCGTCTTGACAGAAAAATGTAACTTGTTCAAACAAGGGACGCGCATAACACAGCAAGTAGAAATAGCTGTTCGGAATATAAGAGTCTCCAGGTTGGTCAGTTTAAGCAAACTTCCTTTGATAAAAGTCAACAACATATTAGTATCGCGTAAAATGTGTTTCAGCGTTGTTCTTGATAAGAGCTTGTCGCCAAACTACATCAGGTATGTTAAGTGCTTCCTTTTTTTGACTGAAACACAAATCCTTAACAACATGGACCCTTAAGAAATGAACAAACAAGGTCAGCAAGCGGAAAACTTAATACCTAAACGTATATAGCTGCTCGCGGAAGCAACAACCCTCTCAGAGTTGATGTTGGTCTTAAGGTGAAAACAAACATGAAGTTTTAAGGCGTGAAAAAAATACCAGAAATTGCAGCTGAAATCGCTGGAACATAGCACAATTTTTAGAGTTATTAGTGACAGTCCCTCTCCTTCAAAGTAAGTGTTAAAGAGAATACGCGCGAGTGTCTTTGACTGACGCGGAAAACGGAAAATGAAACGCAGACTTGAAGCTTCCTCAGCAGAATCAAAAATACTCATGTAGATGATGTCAACAAAATCAAGAAATGGTGATTTGCTTTCTTGTTGAGCAGTGTTACTTAAAATAATTGAAGATAACAAATACTGAACCAATTGATAATACCTTCCATAGACCTGATGAAGGTACTTTCATACTGACTCCACGTGCTGATGGTGCAATCTGTAGCCCGGACGTTTGCGGTGGCTTCAAAGAACATCCTCCTGACTGATATAAAATGTGCAGTTGACGGATTTCTGGATTTGGGCTGCTAAAAATAGGTTCGACCAGTTCAAATGGGTAATTTAACGAACCTCAAGACTAAGTCAGGGATGCAATATTTCGTTAATTTGCATTCACGGTATTATGCACTGACCTTGGCTCAATCAATCCCAAACCACTGAAGGGCAAGTGCACAGCAGCCTCTAAGAAACAGCCCTGATATGAGGCATAAGTATGAAGACGGACAAAGAAAACATCAAATTCCAGTAAATCAAAGGCAAAAATCTCCTGTAAACTAGCCTTCAGAATAACCAAATTGATTTAGAAATATTAGTACACCAGCACCTCAATCCGTGTTGCATTCCCTGTGTATATTCCATGTATTAAAATGCAAACTTTGATACTGATATGGGAATAAACATGAAGGAAGAAGAGAGAATTGGACATAAACTATCGAAAAGCTTGCCAGTAGCTCGAATTACCGAGGATCTTCAGCACTGTTTTTAACATATTTGTTCATAAAAATAAATACATATAACCGTTGTATCACAATTACCTTTCGTGAGCGGCCACCACTGAAGTCAAATACTGATCTCTAAGCAATCCAAACTATTAAACAGGAGCTCTGAAATTAATTTGATGTTCGATCAAAATGAAGACGACTCAATGTGCTTTCGTTTGGCCTTGGCCTTCTGACTACAGGAAGCCCACACGAGGTAAAGAATGATTAATCCGTCAAGTATTTTAAAGTTGAGTCTGACCAGTACTGTATCTCCTGAGGACGGTATCAGCTTTAAGTACCAGACCTGATGTGCATATAACTATGTTAAGGTCATAAGGCCAAGGTCGTGCCGAATAATTCAAATTGGACAACCATCAAGGTACCGGTCACACCAAAATTCGCGCACAGGATACGAAGCTATTCAAGGAGACCGACATCTGGTAGCAGTTCATACCTCGAAACTCACAACACCCCTAGTATTGCGATGTAAGGTGGCTTCGGGGTTAAATACTTTCCGTGCACAGCCTCAGTGTTAATACGGCACTTTAAGTGGTAATTTTTCATCATTTAAAATACATTAAAATCATAACTAACACTAAACTTCCTAAACTTTGGGACCATCTGTTAAGATATTCAGGTAATGGTGATTGCGATTTATTATCTAGCCAGAGTCCGTCAAACCACGTTTTGAAGTTTGAAGAAAAACGATGGCAAGGGAAATTAGAATCCAAGGAAATCTGGTGTGAAAGTCCTCTGAGGTGCCTACGTAATTTAGTCCAAAGATGCCATGATGTCTTCCAGATGTAAGTGGTAATTGGAGCTTTTACGGAGTTAGCACTTCTATTTTGTGCGTAGCAAGGACACTCGTTGAAGGAAATTACGCAATAAACCCATTTTGGTGCATGAAACACTACATCACAGTAAACTTGGGAGCATGTCTATTGGGAAAGTCCAAATGTCTCATAACGATGCGCAAGAACTGAAAAGCGAACACTCCCTATGTCAAGTTTATGAACCACTACAGGTGATGGTTAATGAGTTTAACCATGTATCATGAAGTGAAGTCGATTTTGTCGTGGTAGAGTTTAATTGCACGAACACTCTAAATACCGCACTCAAAAATCAGAAAAAGGCATGCCGGGGTTTTAACAATTACAGTGCGACTTCTTTCGATTATAATAAACACTACGTGTAATGATGTATTGGAATATACCAAACTAATGTAAAGCGGGCTGTAGTAGGTGTATTCTAAAACATTCAAGATGTGAATCGAATAGTCGTCCTTCCAAAAATAGTAACGTGTATATTACTCGGTATATTACCAAACATTGCTAAGGTTTGAGGGATAGTGGAATAAGCGTCCTTTTAGATCGAAATTGTACTCTAGTCTCTTAAGGTACCTCCTTTGAGTTGTTCCTATGAGATAAAGATATGACTACTAGTACTATTTCTTTATTCCGTCTTTCAACACGTGCAAAGTGTAAGGAGCCAAAAAACCAGCCAGCACGGTTAGCTATGCTGACTTGTTTAAGAAAGATCTTACCATAACTGTAGAAAGAAAACCAATGGGAAATTCCGAATCATGCTTGGTTTAACTCGGTTTTAGTAGCAGCCTCTTGGCTGTTTCTAAATGATTTTTTTTTGCATACATTTTATGAAATTTTCTTTTACCCCAGCTATAAGATTTCCGTAACACGTGTCGATCCCGTTGGCTAGATTACCTCGGCTAATATAAACAATCATTCAAGAGAATGATTTCCTAATTGCATGAACGATTCCGTTTCCTAATTGAATAACCAATGAACTGCCAGATTACCAACATTTGTTTTGATTTCGGGTTAACTTTCAGTGTTTCTGGCGATATAGTTAAGTGCCATAATAAATCCAAGGTAATCAGAAATATCTTCTCTTTGTCTTAAACTGCTAAAATAAGGACTGAGCGTAATTAGTTGGCATCTTAAATCAATCCAATATACAGCAATGACAAATAACGCTCTCCTTACTCAAAAATAGTTTAAGCAAAGGTAGAACGGTTCAAGATTCGTCACTTACTAAGAAAGACTAAGAAAGACTAAAAAAGGATGAAGAAGAATACAAGCACGCTATAACACATTCTAGCATCGTTCGAATTATATTCGATTATTCACTAAATAAAGCGTGTCTATAGATGTTAGGATGATATGTTTGCTGTCTGACTAAAATTCATTTATAAGAATTTGCCGCTTATAAGAATCCTGTGCTGCTGGCCCAAAGTGATTCCTGTCAGCGGCGTTCATTGAACAAGAAGAAGAAAAAAAGAAAATTTCCTTAACTTCTTATGGTCTCATGCTTTTAAGGTTTGTTGATGCCAAAACTCCTCCCATATTACAATCCAACACTTCGTCCTGTTCAAATTTTTAGTGAAAGGAGCAAATGCTTAGGTAACTCACACGTGAAATTTCTCGTTACTTAACAACATGTGATTGTTGATTTGATTTGATGGCGAGGATGACGTTCATAATGCGATGTTGTAACCAAGTAATAGGTTAAACGTGCGCCAGTAAGTCGAAGTGATAACAGGTGAATTGAACTCAATCGTCAAATTAATACAGAAAGGAAAGCGCTCTTCGAGATGGAAAGGTTTCCGTAATATAGTCTTGGCAAGGACATCAACCAGTAACGGTTTTGGTGAGCTACACCTCGTGTCCTATTTTGTCAGTCTCCAAGGTCTTGAATGGAATTGTGACAAAGCTTCCTCGATTTTCGATGAGCGGGCCAGAACGTTCGAAAGTTTGCACAATGATTCTTCGATTTTCAAGCGATTCTTTCGAAACAAAGATTCTCCGATTTTCACTGTTTGGCGGCGAAGTTGGACAGCTTTAATATTGGTATGACAAGGTCAATAAATTATAAAGGAACTTATTAGCATGAACAGTGGAGCAATATTTCTCTGTAGCGTGAGAACCACTCGAGACCAGGTGCGAAAAGAAATAGCTCAGGGCTCTTGATGGGAATCGAATCGACATACCTGAAAGGTGAGGTAAGTTAGTTATCGATTTTTCTCTTTCGGTAAGCATGACCGTTATGGCAAGATAGTCCCGTATAATTTTGCACTATGACAGTTAGTTTGCTCAAGGCAATAACGTAAAAGAACATTGTTTGGTTACAATCCGATTTCAACGGGGGAAAAAATAAGAGTACCTGTAACATTCACTGTATAATAAAGCATGCTTTGTTGGTATGAGGGCTATTTCTTGGATATTAACATCAATTTTTCCCCAGATTTAAGCAATTTGAAAAGTTAAAAAGTCCAAAATGAAGAAGGATTACGGAATTAGTATCCTTCCTCGTTTACGTACTAATGTAGCCTAAAAACAGTACATCTCATTATGGTTCATGCATTGAATAATACCTCCCAGTCCGTAAGCATCTAATTTTGTATCATTTTAACTTTATCATACGGACTATCTATACATATTAGCACAGCTTCAGTATTTCTTTGTACTTATTATTAAAAAACGGAAACCATACTAATACCTTAACGAAAACACAAAAATAGAAAGCAGGTAAAAAGCATTAAAAGATAGTTAAGGAAGTAGCATGAAAGACTGAGTCACTCTCACTCAATATACGACGGGCGACAAATCTAAAAAATCTGTCGATATCGTCTGAATGACTCACGAACTGGCCAGTTGCTGTGACCTCTGCGAATGAAATTTCAGGAAATGGTCTTAAAAAATCGCCAAACTTGAGCAAGACTAATCTACGAAAATCCGTAAAAGAATCTAAGTCATGCAAAGAAATGGGAAAACTCCGAATACTGTATCCTGGTCTCAGAGTATCTATAACATGCAATTTTTGAAATAAAATTAATAAGGATATTTCTTCTCAAACTGTTGATGGCCCAATTCTGATTCAATAGCATAGATGCGCAGAGTCAGCAAAAAAAGGTTTTAAATCTCTTCTTATAAACAAACAGTTTATTTTACTGAAGATTAAATAATGCTCCCCAAGAGATACTTATGAGCATTAATGGAACGTTGAGAACTCCGCGAAGGCGAGTGATGATGAGGAGCACTTTCCGGAATGCAGTATTATGCTGTTTATGCAAGCTTAGTTACGTCTTTTAAGAAAAAACAGACCTTGTGTCGACGAAAATCTAGTGACAATGCCTGCCAAATAATGTTTGTTTAGTGAATAACTCACTGAGTCATTTATCAGCGATAAAAGTACTTTTGTTAATTCTGGTATGAAACATTCCTTCTGCCAGCGATTATCCATAATAAATTACTTGTTAAGGCTCCATTAAAAGATTTTGAGGGCTGTCAGTTAAGCTCCGACGTTCAAGGTAAATCGCCTTAGTGGGTTAAGCATATCGGTTCTTGGCAACACTTCAGCACATAGACACGTGATTATTCGTATACATCCTCACAGCGTAGACCGTACCATACAATTCTATTTTGAAAAAAACAAACAGGATGTTCTTCGAACTATGACACTAAAATATTTCTGAGTCAGTAACAGTCGAGAATTCAAACCGTACCATTGTGATAGTCGATGAGGTGATCATACCATACAGCAGTAAATTATAAGATATTTGACATGTGAATTGGTCGGTTAATCGATTTTGAACATGTGTGCTGCGATGTGCTTATACATGAGAGTGCCGTTGTAATTTATGGTGTTGTTCATGTTGACGAATATTCTAGCTCGAATTAGACTTAATATGAGGAAATTCGTCGGTTATGAAAGCAAGACAAATATCCCACGCCAAACCACTTCACCACTGTAACCTCTGCTTTACAATTTGAGGCCAAGTAGCTTAATGCTTACAACAAATCGCGGGTGGATTCCCATCTCGGATTCAATTATGTAGAAACTAATTCTGAGAATCATGGAAGAGCTCCACTAACTTCCATGAAGGGGCTGTTTACATGAGTGTCGGACTGAAATCTCATGCCGACCGAAAATATTCGATCAGTTAGAGAAATCATGTGTATTTCCAATGTCTTCAGAAATCAAGTCAATTCTGCAACTTGACTCGATTGACTTCTCTGTCCAGTTCACTTAAGTCAATCCGCATTCTGTAAACAATAAAGAAACTCTGGAATGGACCGAGAACTGATCGTCCAAATTCGAGTCACACTTCGTCGAATTCAAATGTCGTTCGGACCTCATGTTAATAGTTACTAACCAAAATCAATCATCTGTCGAATTCGGGCGAAGATATTCTTCCATATCAAGAAGAAACAAAGAAGTATCATTTAGTAAACCTAACTCAAGCGCTTCTTTCCTGTCGTTATCAAATGGCACTTTGGGATATTAGTTGGACGAACGCCAGCCGCAATTCTATTCAGCACAAGGAAGGAAGATTTCGAGCAGGAAAGGATCACTGGCGTTCTTATTTCGAATTAACTTTTTTGCTTCTCTTCGGAATAAAACATTGCACAACCATGTACCTTGCGTCATTCTGTGGTTAGAATGGCCCCCAAATTATAACACCCCAATCCTAACCAGGACAACCAAGAATGACGCATATCCTACATACGGGATATTGGATGAAAAGATCCCTAAACTCTTTTCCACAGGGACCAGTCGTCCACTATTTTACTCTGGCAAACATCAGACGATTTTATTCGTCAAGAAGAGAGGTCCTGCAGGTAGAGGGTTAATTTTCACAGCATTTGACTGTCGCGAATGAAAAAGTATTCATTACTCGTGGATAAATCCTGATCAGCCGACTGCTTTAAAAAGTATTAAATGGAACACATTCCGGATGTTAATGTCATCTGTATAACTCAAGATATGAGTCACTAATAAGATGAAAATATTATTGAAACTGTGATATCTGGACTTTATTTCAAAGCCGTCCCCAGACACAATGCATGCCTTAAAGTTCTTACACTGAGGTCTGAACCTCCTGCTGACTTATGAACGGACCACATTTAAATGCATGCTAGCAGCTTTGGAAATACGGAAATTAGATCTGGTATTAACGACTAAAGCAATGTATCTTCCCCAGCCTATATTAGACTCTTGTCCTCTCATGAAAACTAACGTGCTGTAAGGAAGTAAAAATCATGCAATTTGGGCTTTCAGTTTGCCGATAACACGCTTTCCCAAAGTTTAACGTTGATTCTCAAGAAAAATTTTGCGAGTTAGGGGTTTTAAGTAAATGGTGTGCTGTATGAAAAGTGTGCTGGAGTACAGAATTTTAAAAGTTAGTTTTCAGTTAGTCAATGCTAGCTGGTTATCCATTTTCAAGGACGAATGATGGATTCAGTCGGACAAGGCAACTAAGGGGTGATAAAAGAGCATCAACACTCAGTGAGAATTGTGAAGTTTTTAAGAGTCTGTACTCTCATAAAAATAGTCGCAACAAAAGAAATTTAAGTTCATACAAAGCTGTTAATAACGTGGAAATATGAGCAGTCGAAAAAGGTTTAAAATACGTGTTTATATAATAAAAAATATTTACCTTACCTTAGTTGAGTTATCGTTCGTTGTCCTCCCAAACACCACCACGCTCAAATGTATAAGTGAATGACGTTCTCAAGTAACTTTATACAAGACAAACCAATTAGTTTCACAGATGTTATTCTGTGAACCCAAAATTGGGTTCACAGGATGACATTTCAGTCTGCTAGATATGACGTCAGTTGGGATGACCCCAGAAGTCCTGGAGGAAATCTATACAGGGGAAGTCCATGAGGCAGGTAAAACTGTAGCCGGTTATCCTTATAAAATTAACAAGTAAACTCCCTCATTTCCAGTTTATGTTGAAGATCTCTGTTACTCTTAAATGGACATGTAACCGCACTCTGTTTCCTGATGACTATATTCGTTTATTGACAAAGCGTGGTTCCGTGATCCGAAGGCGTGAGATCTCACGCCCTCTGGTCAACAAATTTTGTCAGTTTCCTTAGAAACCGCGGCTTATCCCGAAATGCCTTCTTTATGTCACGTTGAGTGTAAGTCTAAAATCGAAAAGAGACTACACTGTCCTTATCGTGTATAAGTAAAGTTGTCATGAAAGTCTAGTTCCTATACAGATCAAAACTGACAAACTGCTCCCATTTGACACCAAGCTGCAGTTAGTTGACCAGTGATCAGGAAACGAAACTGAGAATTTAGGGGTTTTTTGCCTGTTTTGGCAATTTATTATCATATAGCTTTTTTACATCATTCCGTTTTTACATTGGGCGAAATAGCTCTAAGATTTCATTCGGCGTTTATGGTGATAATTCTTAAATCAATCAAATCACGAAGCATTTCACATCCTCGAATCCGACCTCATGTTATCGCGAAAATCTTTCGTCCCCTCAAATAAATAAAGTCTCTTGCGGCTTCCAAATGTTTTGCTTGTTATAGTAACGAAGGATTTCATGGCGATTTGGGCGACTGTCCTCCGATTCGGGTTTTAATTCTCCGAGTAATTTTATCAGCGATTTCAT
Organism: Heliopora coerulea; assembly: GCA_030142905.1. Taxonomy (NCBI): domain Eukaryota; kingdom Metazoa; phylum Cnidaria; class Anthozoa; order Scleralcyonacea; family Helioporidae; genus Heliopora; species Heliopora coerulea. The sequence continues at coordinate 189,925 of JASJOG010000192.1, read as the reverse complement.
CAACCAAGCTAGGAAGTGCTTGTTGTGATTCCTTTGAATGGAGGTTTCCCCCGTTTCTGACTTTCCTGTGTTGTTTTTCCCGAACAATGAGACGACGATAGCCTGTTAGGTATCGTCTAAGAAATACTTTGGGTTATATTTCTCAAGAGAATGGCAAGTAAGTTCAATCATGTTCCAAGAAATATCACAATAAAAAATCACAATTTTGTAAATATAATTGGCTTAATATTTGGATCTGTTAACAACTTTGAAAATGTTGTGCGTCGGCAACAAAACGTCAATGAACTTCTATTAAACCTTATTTGTGTGTTTCTAATTCCTGAATGCAATGACACTACATCTTCGAATTTTGAGCTGGGCTCTCATCTTCATTTTACGTCTAAAAATCACAATAGTCGTAAAATCGTCGGCAGTTTAAACAAGCTAGTTCAAATCGCAGTCAGATATGCGATAAAATGGCAGCAAAGTCATGGCAAAAATCGTTTGTCCAAGCAAGCCTTTAGCTCTACAAAAGTCTCCAATGATTTTCGGAGTCTTTCAGGACAAATCACAAGAACATAGCAAGAAATCTACGATAAAGAATAGTTAATATGACATCGGGCACTACCTATACTGCAGTTTATGTATTCGACGACATAGTTGCCCTCTAGCATGGGTAAAATTTTGATAGAAGTATCGTTTTATTTTTACTTTTGCAAGTAGAAAGAATTATGTTTGTCGAACACTATTGGATAAGAAATCGCTCGTTCTATTTATATTCTCACATCAAGTATTGGGCATTTGAAACTGCATCTTTCTGTAGAAGGATTCCTGTGTAAATGTAACTATATTAAGAAATGACTTAAAGTTACGTTTGACAAAGCCCTGTGCATGGAATAAGTTCAAAAACATTATCATTGTTATAAGATGTTCACAAACTCACCCACACACTGTACATACTGCCTTAGCATATTGTTGAACTGCGGACTAAGCAAATTTTTCTATTTCTTCGTAGCTCACCTGTGGCCGGAGCTTTTATTAAATCAAGGGTTCTCGATTGGAATCTTGAATATAGTTGAGCTGTTTGTTTAAAATTAGAAACCGAAACCTTAGGTTAAAGGTGACAGCCAGTGGTGTAGGAAGCAAATGTGAGTTAGGGGGGGAGCAAGACCTTTCGGAGGGACCTTTGCGCATGGAGAAGGCATCCTCAAAATAGATAACATCTGTCATACCAGTTCTTTTCACCGAGGTTTACATTTTAGTGAAACAGAAAATCGTTAGGTTGAAGATCCTTGTCTAATGCTACTGGCTTTACCGATTCTATTGTTTGATCAGTTTGTGATGATACGTCGGGATTTTCGGATAGTAATTCAACAGGAAAAGCTCTAGCTTCATGGTTAGACTGACATTGGAGTAAAAGTGATGTTGTTCAATGCGTTTTGTTTTTCATATTCTTATGTATCGTTTAATCTGTAAACCCAAGCAAGAGGGCATAAACTTATGCGTTACACTTCGTAATAAAAAGGCGTTTCTTTAAAAAGGGCACATTTTATGCTTATAAAGGGAACTTTTTGTCGTTTCAAAAAGGTTGAGGGGGCGCATGCCTCGAATGTCCTCCCGGTTTCTACACCTATGGTGACAGCGAACGGTGCGCAGGCCACAGTTAACAAGAGCGGAAGTTCCTCCCAACGCAAGTCCATGTGTGTTTCGATTCTTGTCAAACCGTGTTGAATTTCTACAGCTTGGCTTATTTTAAGAGAAATGTTATGCTTTTCAAAGGTAACTGGAATACCCGACCATGGTGACCTTAGTACCCATGCACCTTAGGTTTTGAGTTAAGGGGAACAGCTAAGAGTTAAAATTCTTTAAACAACATTTAAGCTTAAAGTGTAAATGAAATTTGATGTTGATATTCTTCTTAATATTCCTTCTTGCGAACCATTTTGAAGAACGAAGGAATTTCATTGGGTGTATTTTGGTAAGAAGTTCTGATGGTTGAAAAGCGAGACACGAGGTGGTCTTAAGGCGGACTTAATAATCAGTATTACCATTACAATTTGTTCCTGCCAGGGTCGGTACAATTACACACGTGGCCGGTTCCAAAAAACGGTTAGGAAAAGTGACCTACATGTTTAGAGGTCAAATGGAAGACGGGAACTCATCGCATGAAATTACAGAAACAATATCTTTATCCGTTCAGGAACTATACAACTATAGTGCCTCAGTAGTGTCAAGTAATGTTGAAACATGCTATAGGAGACGTTTTCTACCAGGAAACTGTCCGCCAGGCGTGTCATGACTGGAAAAATCATCAACAAGGCTGGTCCAGCGTAGGCAGCGGCGCAACAACACAACACCAAGGGAGGGATTCTCGCTTGCCACAATCTGAAACAGATAAAAATATTCTATCCTCGACGTTTCGAGCAAAGGCCCTTCGTCTGGAGAGTTAGTAGAAAGAGAACTACTAACTCTCCAGACGAAGGGCCTTTGCTCGAAACGTCGAGGATAGAATATTTTTATCTGTTTCAGATTGTGGCAAGCGAGAATCCCTCCCTTGGTGTTGTGTCATGACTGGCTTCACATCACAGCTAGGAGACTTTGTTCCTGTAATTAAATGTCCTTTTTCACGATTTTTTAAAAAGTCATGGTACTTGCATATCGTCTTATTATTCATTTAAACATTCAAATACTTTATACTCCAAGAAGAAGTCTTTGAATTTGTTTCTGGTGCTATATTTTGTCTTGGCGTGTTGCTGAAACATTTGTTAATATTGTTTGAATTCACGTTTTCCTTCATTTTATCTACATTGACGAGTGTCAGAAAAGGTCGAAAGGTGACGCTCATTTCGCTCATTGCTGATACACTGCCTTTCTGGTGGAGGAAACGGACGCAGAAATAATTGTTTTCATAATATTTCTTCACAACAGAGGGTAATGTTGGCTCCTTGTCTTGATAATTTATCGTCATCTAGTGCAACCAAGGCCAAAGAGAGGCAGTCTCAGTCAGTACTGGTGAATTAAATCGTTGCTCATTATTTTTTTCAACAGGATTTTGATATATTTGACTTTAATGTTAAAATGTATAGTTTACCTTACGGATCAATCGCGCAATTCTTATTCAGTGCTGATCAGTTTGGTTAAGGAAGCTACAATTGCAAATTGTTTAGTGTGTCATTTGGGAACCTGAAAAAGAAAACATAATTTTACATCAGTAACGGGGCTGCTGCCGTCACTATAACTGCTGCGTATATCAGTTTTTGGAAATAGAACGCAATTGAGTTTGACTTTGTGGTTGGTGTCCTTGCAGTCGTTGAATGAATCGTTAGCTCCAACAAAATAGACTGACCACTCTAACTCAATGACTGCACCGTCCAAGTCATTACTCGTTGCAGTTTTCCCCACAACTTAGAGACTTAATTTCGTCTGACGATGATATTTTGGAGCCTTGAGTCTCCTAAATATGAATAATTTAATTTCATATACGAAATGCTTCAACATTATGTGACTGTAACAGGAATAACAGACTTTATCATATAGACCCTACCAAAATCTTCCCCCTAAAACTCAGATGAAAGAGTACTGCCAGTGCCAATCCTGCTTTTCTTCAAACTTGAGGATTGACTTTTAACTCGCCAGACTAGTCTGGTGGCACTCAATAAATTCGTCAATTTGTAATTCAAGTAACCGCGAACAAAACAGCACCATAAAGATCTAGCTTTTCACTATCACTATTAAAGGGAAAACATGCATCAAGGACTTAAATCTAATGCTGTGCTTTTTCAGATTTATAGGTGAATCATTAGTGAAATAAAGACATGGTGGAAGGACACAATACTCCTCGAAATGTAAAGTGAAATTAAATTGGCATTCGAAGAACACGCACCCAGTGTATTGCGGGACCATTAATAATCGATCCGCGCTGCGTCCCTTTTCTTTGTGTTGGGCGCTTTGGAGCACTTTGGGTTCAATTTCCACATAAGACTGCGATTATCTTCGTATGCGCTTTGTTGTAGGAAATTCAGCTTTTCTTTATCGTCCTCTCACAAAAGACTTTTTTCATTAGTTTGCCTTATAGATTCCTACTTAAAGATTTTTTCCCTATTTGCCTCGTAGATCCTTAAAGATCCCTACTGAAAGTACACTAAAATTCCACCTAGTCATAAACTTAACCCTTCTTAGCCTCACTTTTCTTTCATCATTTATTGCAAACGCTCGTCAGAATCTTCACAAGGTCAGCCAGTGGTATCGGAAGAGGGAGTTGACAGGGGATAGGTGTTTATCCCAATCATTAGAGTACGGAGCGAAGGGGGTGTTGTCGGAACCGAAACCACACACGGTTGCTACCCAGAAAGGATGTCGAACGTTACTATCAGTTTGTCTCTATAGCCAAAGCCCTGACTGCGTTCCAAGGCACTACTGTACTGATATCCTCAACTCTCTCCCAGTCTTGTATTAATTTACACTGGCTAACGTCAGACGATTTTACTTCTTAGAGGAGAATTTATGCAGGGAAAGAGTTACAACTGTTTCAATTAAAACTATATCAATTAAAGAATGACGAGTTCCGGCACCGATCAGACTGCAGAGCGATCGAGCTCTGTCATCGAAGAATGACAGCATGAATGGGTAATTTGCAGATGACGTCACGATGGCGTCATGACCAGAATGCTTTTTAGGCCTTCTTTCTCAAAGAAGATTGTAATCGTTTGTCTTTCAAATGAAGTCTATAGAGTAAAAATTGGTGCAGGAAATAAAAAAATTGTGAAACATTCCCGTTGTATCATTTTTATAACGCCACTCCAAAAACTGCTTGTTTGCTTCATTTATCGTTTCAGTCAAATTTTACATTTAGTTTTCGAATTTTATCAACTGGGATTAGTCAAATCTCACACGAGCAATATTACTAACAAAAGTGAGGGAGACTTTCACCACAAGAAGATAAACTTTACTTCACCAAGCGTTCATGTAATGTCATTGAAATCTATGAAGTAACCATATTAATATCAACAATATATCTCGACACGCGAGAAGAAAAAAAAATGACTTCATTGCACGTAAGAATGAGTTTTAGCAAAGACTACCAAAATTGTGCCAGTTCAAAGGACGATTCATGTTTGATGTTTTTCAATAACTTACAATGGATTCTAAGTGTTACTTGAACACAAAATTAAAGGGAATTATGTTCTAATGGAACTAACTCTGCATCTGCTCAACAAGAATCATCCGGTTGTGCTGCTAAAACATAGAGACAGGCACCATTGACCCTATTGATCAAGACCAAAGTTGTCATTTTAAGAATCAAATTGTCTTTAAGTGTTATGTCTGCGCTTTATTCTGGAATAAAGACCGGTTCAATAGGAGTTCTAGATCTGTTGCCCGTACACGTCAGAATAATCCACAAAAAAACCCTGTTATTAGAATTGTAAGTTATTTCCACTGTATCATAAGTAAAATTTTACATTTTAAAATGTGTTGTAATTACCGAAATAACTCAAAAAAGTGTCTTTCGTAAACTATGATAACGAATATTGCAGCCGAAAACGACCCATTTTAGTTTTTTACAAAATTAGCGAATGGATATTGTGTTCATAAATATTACATTTGTATTTAACAAATATTATACATATAGGTATATTTACTTTCTTTTTTACATGGGTGCATGTATTCATAAATATTATAATATTTTACATTCATTCTCTTACATGGTTTTAACCTACAATATACTGTTCCTGATTTTCGTCCGTTACGACTTTTTCGTAAAAAGCTGGACAGCTTGTAAGTTATCTCCATTCTTCCTTAAAGTAGTATATCATACTGCAGAAATGTACTGTAACTTTAATTTGGGATCTACATAATCCTCCAAGTAAACAATGGTTGTGTGAGAATCACAGCTAGTTAAAGTACTGTGGTCTTCGCTGATAAGTTCTTCTATGATATCAGGTGAAAGCGGACCTTTGGTTGCTAGACAAAACCAGAGTATTATGAAGCATGCTGCTATAGCTGATACCGCTGACGCAGTGTATAAAACATGACGAAAATCACCTGTTCTGTCGTAAAGCCATCCTAGGAACATATGAGAAGAAATTTAGAAATTAGTGAAAATTTGACAAGCTAATCCCATCTTAGCGTCAAAAACTTGAGAATAAACAAATACAGGAAATGAAGTTCTGAAGAAGTTTGTTTTTGCTGCAGCATTAAGACTTTTGGAGTGACAAAAGTTAGGATGGAATGCACAAAAATAGTATCCTATTCAAGAGAAAGACTGAGGACTGTCGGAACTGATAAGGTAAAAAACATTAAATTTTAACTATATTTGTCTTCTGGTTTATTCAACAACAACAGTTTTCACTTGCAGACTCTTACCTAAGGCTGGCGGACCACCAAGCGTTGCAAATGACCCAATACAGTTAAACAACGCGACAGCATTATCTGAATGGATGCCCTTGGTTATTTCTGAGACCAACAGCGGTAGTGTGACCCAGTGAATACTGTCCACGATAGAGACGAACGCCATGTATAACATCAGCTTAGAAAAAGACGTTGTCAAAGCACAAATAATCGTCGAAATGCTGAATAATAAAATCACAGCGAGTGCAATAAACCTCATCTTCTTTCGTCGGGAAGCAATATCTCCTAGATATCCAGCAGGAAACCTGATCATAACAGCAGTTAGGCCTCTGATAATCATTAACCATTTGGATTTAGTAATATGATGGCCAAGGTTGGTTGCGAACTGGACCTGAGTAAGATAACAAAAGTATCGGTGTAAAGAAAGGAAAAAAGAAACGAGGGAAGGATGGAAGGATGGAAAGAAGAAAAGAAGGGATCAATCAAGTAAGCTTCAAAATACGGAAGAAAGACGCAAACTTACCATGAAAACTGGTGGCATGAAGACGACAGAACAGAATATAGTATTCGCTGTTAAAAACACGATGCATTCTTTGTTTTTCAGTAGCCTGTAATATATTTGTACATCGTCTTGCGTAATGTCTTTTGGCATGACGTCCCCATCTGGGGTACCGACTGTACAATCACTAGCGCTGGGAGAGTCATTGTGAAGTAACCCATAACACATGGTGATAAAACAAATGCCTATTAGAATCCAAAATGTCCTTTCCCATCCAATTTCTGTGAGAAGAATCGGAAGTATGAACGAATACATAATCGTTCCCAGGGCGTTGGATCCAAGGCGCGTCCCGAAAGCAACACCTTTGTATTTCTCAAAATATTTTAATATTGTAGTGAACGTCGCGCAGTCGATGATAGAACCAGAAATGGCAAAAGGTATGGAGAAGGTGAGGAAAAGGAGGTTCATCGTTGGTACCATTGGGGATAAAATGAACAACGGTAGTAGTAAGACTCCAGCGAACAAGACAGTCGCACGAATTCCAAACTTGTAACGCATTCGCATAGCAAATGGATATAGAAAGAAACAGCCGAACATTGCAGTGGAACCGACCCAAGCTACGTCAAAGAGAGAAAGAAAGGATGAGTAAGTGAATGAAATTGAGTTGAAAACAAAATCATTGTCTGAGTAATTAGATTAAGATGGAACAAAAATTGTACAGAGATTTCCTAAGACAAATGAATCAAATATATGATTCACCAATTAAATTCACTCAAAACACTCAATTAAATGTATGATGATAAATGTACTATCTTTGTACCTTTTAAATACACCAGGCAACTTGTTATGTGACTTTTTTTGAAATCGCAAAAATTTTTGAGGTGAAAGTCGTGTTTTAACTTGGAAGTTTTTGAATACATGTTTTAAATTGTCAAGCTTGGAAAGAATAAACCGAGAGATCTTCCAAAGTCAAAGTACTGTCTTGATTAGTTGTCCATGCGGTATGTAATACTACTGTTAAAACCACGGGAGGATATTTTCGGGAACTCAATCTCAGTTCTCCGTAGGACCACCTTGATTATCTACATTAATTATGGGTTCAACGCGGTGTTGTTGGTTGCACGAAGGGATTAGAAAGACACGACAGACTGAATCAATATAATTTCTACCGACCACACTTACTCAAGGGTAACGCCTCAAATATGGTTATCTATAATCAGGTTTTAGTTCTCTATAGTCAGGTTTTTACAGGTTTACTTACATCAGCAACATGATAGACATTCTTATGATAATTTCGTTTTAGAATATTCATCTAAAAATAGCTAACATAAGCGGAACATGCTGCTGGTGGAACTAGGACTCTTAGAATGACGTGTTTGTTTGTGACAGACATTGTGAATGCAGTTAAACAACAGCAAATCGAAATAATGAAATAATACAAAAAGCCGTAAATAGTATTCGCTGTGTGGCCTACATTTTACGTATCAAGAACTTCCTAGCAGGTGTTATAATCTGGATAGGTTTTCTCAACAATCAAAACACTTTTTGAGCCAGAAAGGAATAACTCTCAAGAAATGACGTAAGGAATATAACGAGAGATTAAACCTCTTTGAACCGTGTTCACAACAATTTCCGAAACCGCTCAACGCGTAAAACACTTCTAAAAACTAAACACTGAAAACAGTTATATTTTCTTTATAACTTATCTTTCTGTTGTCGCAAGTAACAGTTTACCCAATACTTCGTAAGTTATTCAATAGTGAGCTTTTGTACTGTTGACTCATACATGCATGTCACTATATAATTGGACAAAAGCTGACGTTACAGGGCGACCAGAGTTGGCTATTCTGCAGATGGTTATTTATTGGACTTTTAACCAATAAAAGGGAATTGACGTCAAGGCATGGTCAAGTCAAATGGGCAAACGTAGCTGATTATATAGTTGAACTTCCTGTAAAGTCGCATTTAAATTTTGGCTCTGTAAGTCTTTTCGTTTCTTACCCATGAAGATAAGTTGTGCTTGTCTCCTCAAAAAGATGAATTTCCTACCATCTTTTTCCGTCCTCATACTTCACATCTTGCAAATATGAGAGAATCGATAATACTCGCCAAAAATCCTAAAATTTTACATAAAGGCCAACCACAAAGCATAGCTCGTTGTCAACTTGTTTTGCCTGTCAGGAGATTAAGCTGATTTTTGCCAAAGTTTCAGTTGCCATTTTGAGTCATGATACGCGGCACTAATACTCCTCGAAAACGATGTTTGGTAACCCAGTAGTTTGTTTTGGTTAACTGCCAACATTTGCATAACAAATGAGAGGTTTATAAATATTTTAAGGCGGATTCCCAATAAAACAATTTTTAAACATTTCATCAAGTATTGGTATGAACGGTATTTAAGTGCAAGTGAGATTTTTGCAAAACTTCGGGCTTCACTCCTCGCAAAGTGAATTAGGCCTATTCGATTCTGTTTCATAGAGAAAGCTGCGTTACGCCAGTATTCTTAAACGAGCAAATTTTGTTAAACCAATAGTTTTTTATTAGCACTGTTCTCCCGTTAATACCAGCTTATATGCTGATGGGATTTTTTTTAACAGTATAAATAAAGAATTTATTATTATTATTATTATTATTATTATTATTGTATGTATGTCCTACAGGTTGTGAAAAGACATACATAGATACATACGTACATTCATACAAAACTGCGGGGTAAAAGATTGCCCTTTCACAACCCGTTTGTCTTCCTGTATGAAAATTGAGGTTAAAAATATATTCTATAGACAGGACACAGACGCACTGTCGCGTGGTAGGAACACGGGTGGACGTTTGGGAGAACGCCCGATGAAAAGGCAAATCCACAGGGCGAGTATTTCCATGATCTCAAATTCTCCCACACTTCCACGAGTCCTTCTGCAACCTTGTGAGGGAACAGAAATATCGTCTTGTGCGTTATTTATAAAATTATGCCCTGTAGAAATTGTAGGAGAAATGGCATGCGTTGTCATTGCGATCAACACATAAATTCCCCTAGCTGTTCAGGACGCCGAATTGACGGTGTGAGCTTTCCCATGTTTCCACTGAGTTGCGCAAACACGGTTTTCAGCCAATCACTGACAGAGTATGTTTTTGGAATGTTGTTTTATAAACGTTATTCATAGAACGTTTCAATACGGCTACTTTTGTCCATTTACTGGATATATGCTATACGACATACGCTTTTTATTTATTTCGATCATTTTCCAAGCTCTGTCAAACCTTTTTATATTCTTATTTCATGGCATTACCTGCTTTGCCATTGCTCTCCTTGAAATGTTGGACGAGGAAAACGAGCAACACGCCATACGCGTCCAGGAAACCAAACACAAAAAATGTGACCAGTGAAACGAATGTTAAATGAAGCCACGACGAGTAGCTGTCTTTTTTTCCTTCGGATACAATCATCTCGGAATGTTCTTCTTGACTGGAAGGTATCCTTCTCTGAAGACTGACGATATTGCGAATACTAACGTATGTTAGGAAGCGAGTCTTTATAAAAACGAATACACCGGAACTATGTCAGCAATAAAGCTCTGCAATCATAACCAAAAGAAACCACAAAAATGTCAATTTTGAACTTACTTAAAAGGTCAAAAGCATCGCTGTAAAAATCAGTCACATCACTTGTAAGTCCTAGTCACTACTCGATGCATACGCCATGTCACACACACAAAGCTAACTCGAGTTTCTTGTCATTATTTAGCTTTAAAATGTTTATTTAGTTTTAAGATGTACCCTAACGTAGAAAAAGTTCAAAAGTAGAGTCACTCCAATAAGCTCGTGGCGCTCAACTATCAAAGAGACAAGTTGCGTAGGTAACTTAATTTCCCATTGCATGCATGGTTCTACGTCATCGTATATTCGATATCTTACGATTTAGCCTAGCTCTTTTGCTGTTGATATTCTGGAGATAATTGCACAAGGACCGATTTGTGTAAATTCAGGATTACGAGTCAATTTGTTGTTTTAGTACCACATGTTTTGCCGGACCATTTGAGTTCAAATTTCATTGGATGAAACCTCTCTGAATCTAATCAAATTTTGTGAAAGGAAACTTTAGCCTTGTTTTATGCTCAGAACTCGTTTACAAAGTTTTCCCTTATCCAGGATATTACTAATCGCCTTTTGAGATTGGGCAAGAGTCATCCTCGTACAGTGAGTGGTTCACGTTCAAGATTTTACCTCGCCCGCCTTGCCTTGGATCAAACTTTAGACTTCGTACGTGAACACATTTTTACGCCGGTGTTAACGTCGCCTTTATACGCTCATTAGGTTCAAGTTCTTTCTTGTTGTTATGTTTGTATACCGGTTCACTAGCAAGAGTTTATATTGCTCTTGTGCTCTGTCCCTGTCTGACGATGTTAAGGAGTTGATCACGAGCAGTTTGTTAGGAGGAAGCACTTGATCTATGGAATTTGTGTTATGAAAGTTTCATTTCCTTGACATGAACGACGTAGAAGCGGTATACTTCATCTGAAATCTCGAGTTTTATAAGTTAACTGTTCATCGGTACGGAAAAGGAAGGTTGTGGACAACTGATTGTTCACACGTTGCAGAAGAATGTTGAGAAGTAGATTAGAAAGGCGCGTTTAAGCGCTTTTCATGACAAGCGGGATATTTTGTGACGCACTTTCGGGATCACATTTGATAAGAGCGACAGACAAAATATATGATTGCTAAGGCGGGGTGAAAGTTGACATCGACGAAGACGGAAGACATTTCTGAAGCGAGAGGTGGGGGAATTAAGCGGCGAAGTCACGAGATTTTAAAGGAAGGCGTGATATTGAGAACTCAGACCCTCCCCGAGAAAAATTACAATTTGTTGACCATTGGGAGAAACATTTTCACTCCAACTCTGCTTTAACCAAATGCTATCTGACGAAAACAATTTTCTGGTATATATAACTTTATGGCGGAGTGCCTCATAGAGCATGAGATCTTTACCGCCGGGGGAAAGTTTAAGGGAAAGAAAATCAAAGTTCAACGCGAAAAATTGGTGATTAAGACACCAAAAGCGTAACACGGTCCTTGTAATAGAATAGAACCTGAGGGTAGGTGAGCATAATCATAAAGTAATTGTCTCATCTCATCCCCATTTCAACCATGATGTAACGATTCTAAGCGTCAGAAAGCTAGTTGGATTGATGGTGGGGAAGGAAGGAGTAACCCACTTGAGAAATTGAATGAGCAAGCACATTTTTTAACTGGAAACGTACCATCGGACAATAAATTAAAAATAGTTCATACAAAGCGTTTTATTTGGGTTAATTTTTAACACTTACTAGATTTGACGAAATACTTCCCAATCTAGCACTTGCAAGAACGTTTAGTTTCATCTTGCAGCTTAGTTTTGGAAAGCCATTTGCTATACATTCCTCACATTTTACCTGGTTAGGTCACGCAACCCTCCTTACAAGCCAGTGCTGAAGTGTGTGACCATTGGTAAGTATAATCAATCGAGACGGAAAATAAAGATGACAGCGAAGCTTAAAATTCAAAGCTGCATAGCCATCAAGCTCGAAAATTAATAGTCAAGAGACAGGAAACAAACGGACACAGTTTAATAAAAGTTTGCCGTATTTACTCGAATAAGCACCGCACATGAGACTTAAATTATCAAAATTAGCGCAGAAAGGAGTTATGTTTTATCCACAATCGTTTCTCTCAATTAGTTTTAATAAGCGTCGATAATCCTATCAGCGCTAACTTAATTGCTCACCCTGGTCGTGGGGGTTCAATATAGGCCGTTCTTCATTAGCCCACTGCAACTAGATGAAGAGACTGGAGTACCTAAAGAAAACAAACTGGACAACACTTTTCTCATATTTAAGCAAGGTTACCTCAATCGTACAATTGTAAAGAGTTGTAATGGAACACTAGTCAAAGAAGTGAAAGGCACCTGCGCTGCTATCGTGTCACCTCACCAACACCTTCACATGGATTGGCTCAAACGAAAGGCCGAACGAACTTCTAATATTTGTCAATATTGCTCATAAAAGTCCAAAACATTCCACTGTATCCTCCAGACTGCTTTTCCAACCCTCAACCTGGCAGAACGTCCAATATTGCGCTGCGTGTACTACCCTGTTGACGTACATCTAATTTATTGAGACTGCTTCAGAATCATCCTCATGGTAACGTGTACAAAATATTTCATAAATTAACCGACACTGCTTAAGTCAACTAGAAAATTTGACTTGAGCGGGATTCGAACTCGCGTCTTCGGGTTACCGGACCGCTGCTCTACCAATTGAGCTATTGAGTCAACTGGGAACAGTATGCTTGTTTTATCCAATTTAGAGTCGAACCACTGCACATCCTCAGGGATATCAAGCGTTAAGTTGTTGCGAGAATCTCTCGTGCATTTGAATTAGGTAAAACAAGCATACTGTTCTCAGTTGACTCAATAGCTCAATTGGTAGAGCAGCGGTCCGGTAACCCGAACATGTGAGTTCTAATCCTGCTCTAGTTAATTTGTCTAGCTGACTTTAGTAGCGTAGGTCAATTCATGAAATATTCTGTTTATTAACACTGGTTCCGCCTCGTTTAGCAATGAGTAAACATGACCATTCTTGGCAAACACTCTGAATGCCAAAGGCAAGAAAGCTGGAGAAATAAACGCGATTTGCAATTAGTGGGAACAACGAGACTACATTTCTCAAGAAGGGTAAATGCCTCACGAAGGGAGAGAGTTATAGCACGAAAGGATAAAACCTTTTAGAAGAAGAGCTTCCCAGGAACACATCAATTCTAGGAGAGTTTCATAAACAGAAGGAAAAGAGTGCCGCACATTCACGTCGGGGAGTATGATTTTGATGGTTTTCCTTTGTAAAAATGTGTCGCTACATCACACCCTGGTGGTTAAGAGCATTCTTGCATGAGCTCAACAACAAACCCCAACAAACGCAAGCCTTTTTCGTTTAGGCGAGACTTTTGTTGTGTTTTGACATTACAAAACCGATTACTTTCGAATTAACTCTAATCACATCCACATGTCCGGTCGGTCCAATTCGATCAGCGAGTGACCGAACACGTGCACACTTCAAACCGTAATCCTAGTATTGAAGACAAGAGAAACCCGTTGATATCAAGAGACATAAGGTCAGAGCTATTCATAAAAAAGAAATAAAATATGCATGCAAAACATGCCATACATACATATCGTATGTATAAACCGCCCTTATGAGACCAACAGCACTTCGTGTTTCGAGGAAAGACCGTGACTTCTTTCCTTTCGAACTGAAATATCAGATTTAGGGAAGTTTCAAAAGCGTAAGGGAGTGTTCATCCAATCTTTACGAAATAAAATTCGTTTCGGTCCTTCTCTCGTAATAAGAATATCTTACTATAAGTAACATTAAGTTTGTTAAGAGCATGCATAGCTTGAGTCAGCGGCAAACCATCATAAGCATAGACTCCGACTCGATAACTAAGTCACCAACCAAATCTACCAGTTGAGGACTAGTTTGAATACTAAAGAAAAGGGAAACTAGGTGGTGAAGAGACATGAACGGCTCTTTGCATTTTCAGGGGTGAGCAAGACTACTTTGCTTATAAAAAATAGACATAGTATCGCACGTGGAAAAAACCTTTCCGCTCACGATAACTTCTCCAGGCCAGCAATGTCAGGAAAACGTCCATCAACCAATGTTAACGGTACATTCATTTTGTAATTTAATGTCAGTGGACAATTTAAATAAATATAAGAGAAAATGGAACCGCTACTGATGAAGTGAAAGCGAATATAAGTATCACTTTATGCATGAAAAAAATTGCTCAAAAGAAAGACGGAAAAAATTTGCTAAAATCGAAGAGAAACTGTCAGTGCATTACAAAAATTTAGAATAAATAGCAATGGCTGTTTACTCGTCAAGATGAATGTCCTTGGGTGAAGCGACTTTTTCTTGAATTCCTAAGGTTTTCGGGAAGAACTAACGAGAAATTTATTCAATTTAAACAAAGAAATGTAATGGAGAGAGTAGTCTTGACACACTTTATCCTCAAAAGATCAGTGCAAAAACAAACGAAGCAATAAGTACTTGAGTTAAAAAAGGTAGATTGCTGAGTTAAGGGTTTTGGTAACTATGAATGAATATCTTTGATTGACATTGAGAATTGCAATCTGAAGCTCGAACGTTTTATTTTACTGGACAGAATGAACATGCAAAGCTCTTGTTTTTCATCAGGAGGAGTGACGTTTCATTGGACAGAGTAAAACCGAGAACAATTGATGCAGTCAAATACAGTATTTCCATACGTTCTGTTAAGTAATAAAAAACGTGGGAGAAAACGACAACGTTTTTAAAGGTAAACATGTTCCGTCAAGCTTGCGCTATCTTCAGTACAGTGATTAAACCATGAGTAACTGACTCATAACTCTATCATTCTAATCAACATATCTTTAGTATATCAACATTGATTATAAATTAATTATCTGATTATTTATTTAATGTACTGAACATGGCCATAAGGTTGCCAAAACATGCCTACAATTAAAAAAAATTGTTGTTTACTTCAAATACATTAACTTATGTAAACACCTTCAATCGGAATTAAAGCCAAAGCTATCCACGCAGTAGTACGTACCTAATTTGCATACACGATAAATACAAGGGTTGGTCTTGGCTGAGTCAAAAACCACAAATGAACATGGGTAGATATAGGGTGGCCACGAATAAGCAATCGGATTGCTGATGGTGTCTCCTGTTAGTTACATTAATCTTTAAATAACCGGTAACCTACAGGCATCCGATGTAAAATCTAAAAGCCACTCAATTTTTCTGGCACTTCCTAGACTCTATATTTGAGATGTGAACACCAGATCCAATACGGTAAAAAATATAAACAAAGTGAGAGTGAAAAAAGGAATATCAGAAAAACAGCGTGCAACTGAGTTCACCTCGGATCTCCAGAACAGTTAGCAAGATGGTTGTTGACGAAGACAATGACAAAACCTAACTGCAAAATCAATGAGAATTGCAGGTATTTCTAGTCAGTTTTAAAAGAAACTAAGTACCCACGATTTACCTTGATTTTCAAGCAAAATGAGGAAGACGCAATGCAGCTTCTCTTGACCTTGCTAGTCCATGGTCTACACTGGGTAAATGGTGACAAATCTGAGGAACAAACGTCTTAAACTGTGAGACTGACCAGGAAACTACTTCACCATATCAGTTAATCGGGTTAACGTCATATCAGATCTGACGCAAATACAGCGACAAAACTCCCAAAGGTCAAATATCCAAGATTGTGCAAAGTGATTAAAACTGGCCAGGCATTAATGTAGCACACCGTATTGTGCCCATCATCTACCATACTATTTAACGAGAACACCTGATAGCAATTGGTGTGAAAACTCAGAACACCAACAACACAACCACGGAGGGGCGCTTATGGGTGATCGCCAACCACAGCCTTCGAGTAAATACACCACCTACGTGAGTGTTATTTGATCGTTTACGATCAATCGTCAAACTCATTAATAATTCACGAGGGAAACGAAGGAAAATCATAATCAAGACAGAACATTATGGTATTTACTCTCGAGCTCGCGGGTTCGATTCCCAGCTGGATAGCCATAAGTTGCATTTTTTGCAACAGGTCCCGGTTGGGTCTTAAAACATCTAGACGCTCTTGATTTTCCTCCTTCAGAATTATCAACTTAGTAATCAAGACATACTTCGACACCATGGTCAAATACCAAATTTGTGAAATGCAGATAGGGTTTCCACGAAGAGAATTTACAGTGAATCAGAGGTTTAGTGTCACTTCCTTCTTCTATAGAAGACATTCGCATAGCAATCGTTTAAGGAGAAAGTGGCCCACAAACAAAAGAGCATCTAGTAAACACCTTGAGATGTCCTCCTTATGATCTCAACGTTTCATAACCTGTAAAATATTTGGCAATTTCTGCATTTCGGAAGACAAGGTGTACTGGTAATTGTTATCTATATTATGCGTCAAACTTATTAGGTATATTTTTGATTTGATTTCTGTGTCTTAAAGTCAAGATTGCAGGTCTATTTTTTATACACAGGAGGCGTTCTCGCTGGTACTGTTCAAAAGAGTGTAGGCAGGAAAACTTCAGATCACCAACATTTCGGCCTGTTCATGGGAGCAAAAAAAAAAGGTGCACGTCAGGTAAGACACGAGTGTTTCGTATGTAATGTACAATAACTTTGTTCGTGTTTTACACGAACCACTTCTTAGAGAAGACATGTGGATGGTAATCGTATAAATGGATCAGTTCGTGCCTTCTTTAAGCCGCATCTTCTGTCAGTCGTTTCTTATTTCTTGGGTATAAATACCACTTGTTGGCATCCCACTGAGCTCAGATTACTGTTTCTGGCAATAGATATATTAAACGACTAAACTAATGGAAAACTTCCTGTCCATGCTTATAATAGCAAGATGAAGTACATAATGACCTAGTTTGTAATGTTAAATCAATCTACTCCAATTTAATGTAACACACATTCTTTTCCTGGATGTGAAATAGTTCAAGTGAAAGTCGAAAGGATCGTCATATGCAACAATTACATATGTTGAAAGAGGAAGCTCAACTGTTTGCTCGAAAACTGGGGTCTTGCAGAATTCCGCATACGTTGAAATGTTAAATATCTTAATAACTGAATTATAATTAGTCTGAAAATACAACGTCTTGTTTGATGAGTTTATCTTAATAGGATCAAGAAGCAATCCGTGGAAGTTGCACTAGAGCCTACAGCTCCCCAGTAGGACAACGTGAATCAGTGTTGGTTTGACGTGTGCCGTTTTATGGCTTCAACAGGAAGTTGTAAAACACCCGTTCAGATTTCTGTGCGAGTTTACAAGTCGAAAAATACTACACTCTTAATAAACGACAATGTTAAATACATAAGCGCTATTTGGGCGGGAAAATGATATAGCAGGTTTGCTTTTTTTCGTCTCAGAAGGTCCTTGCTAATGATCAGCTTGTATGTCAACATTCTCATGAAATTTAACCGCATGTAATGTTTGACTATTTGATCTGACAACACGGATAAGGATCACATAAAAGTGAAATTGAAACCAAGTAATTAGTTAAAAATACGTCAGTTAGCCATAGTGATAACAAGTTAATGGAACTTGGCTGTGAAATAAAACTAGAATTAAGGGAGAGAGCGCTTTTGGGAAAGGGTTCCGAGCAAATGACCTTCCCAAGGATTTCAACCTGTGACGGCTTTGGTTCATTAGCAGGATGATCTGCCAAGTTATTCTGCTTCCAGTTTCGAAGGTCAGGGACCTGAAATAAACTTTTCTAAAGTTCACGGGTTCGAGCTTTCATTTGAATAGTGTTTGTGACTTGTTGTGAGAGTCACATCTTGAGTTAGTTAAGGACTAATGCAGAAAGAATTGTTTAGAGTAAACTTGTGATTTAAATGGCTCCACTATTTGTGAACCGGTTTGACAAAAATTAAGGTAAATAGCCACTGAGGGCAGCTTTGTTTTTGAGATAATTATTTCATCCCAAAGCGTGACTAGGATATAATAAATCTATCTTTGATTTTACTATCATTGAACACGTATGAACATACTCGAACAGAAGGCACCATTGATAGTAAGGTGCTCTGTAATATCACCCAAGTAGACACATGCTATATTCCTGTGAAAATACTCAGATCAAGTCTCTACCTTGTCCTACACCTAAGACATTAACCTGTGGCCTATCGCTTGCGTGTTTTTCTGCCCCACCACGATATACGTAGGAGTCAAGGAAATAGAAATATGGCAGGATTAATGTCATTTTATTAATGAAGCCCTTTAGACCAGACAACATTGCATGCCATCAACAATATTTGAAGTACTTTATGACAGATCGTAGCATACTAGTTGACGAAAAATCCTACGTTGCAAAGAAGAAAAAAAAAAAGAACCAGATGCCAACTTCTGACAAATGACTTAATATGTGCTTGTACCTGGAAAAGTTGCTATTGGACCACTGATAACCGCAATGGACAGCCTCAATTGAAGCCTAAAACTCTTCCAGTTGCAAGACGCACTACCACTTATAACAAACAGCGCACATATGATAAGTCTTAACGAGATCTGTCAAAGGAACAAAAATCTCCCTTCAATTAGGAAACTTAATTCATGTGAACACACAAGATCAGATGATACTGCGAGAGAAGAACGTTTACGAAGAAGAACGTCTCACTAGAAATCATATCAGAAAACAGCTGCAAGAACATACGAGATGGTACTGGTGAAGAAAATCCGTACAACTATTCCAACACAGATCTTGAAAATTAAGTTAATAGAACTTACTTGTAAGATCTCTATTGCACTATGCATGCAGTGTTAATAGAACATGCATATAGTGGACTATTCATAACGGTTTATGGGTCTGTATAATGTCGGTGAAACAAGTGGACGTAGTAAAATTCCCATTTTTATCTGACAACTTAATTGTTTATGACAAGGTGAAGAAAAACTGCGAATGATCTGAAAATTAAAAGCCATCGAAACCTGTCGCGAAACAAAACTTACAGCATCCAAAAGATGTAAAATATTCAGTTGTAAACTCTGATAGTTTTTAAGGTACACTAGGCCTCCATTTCCAAAAGATGTTACACTTTTTCTGGCGAACCTCAGTAACTAAATTAAAACAACTAATCTTGTTTTGTCATTTGAGAAATACATATTAAATCAGAAACAGAAATGAGTAATTACTGTGAATGATATTTCTAGTGGAAATTAACGAGTGCTAATATACAGTACAAATGCTCTTCGCATTCAATAATTTGTTTATTTTGTACAAACTGAGATTTTCTGTACCAGGAAAAAAGCATGAAAGTATCGTTTTGCGTCTCGGCTAAACTGGGGGTAAAAAAGCTACCAAATGATATCTCTAGAGCCAATTTTTATAGGTAAATCTTGGTCTTCAGTAAATTACTATCGAAGACACTCTTACAAGCCAAAGTTACCGGGGACAGCTTAATAAAAGTTTCTTAGCTTAAAAACAACGTTCAACAAAGGAGCAAACTGGTTTAAACCATTACCAATTTTGGAAATGGATCCTTTGACATTGCGAACACGGAATGTTGGGCACTAAGCTTGATGATCGATGCGAAAGTTGCTCGTTGTATCGACGTTGAGTATTCAAGGAGCACCTTCCGGAGTTACAGGTCTCAAAAATCAACAGACGTTGTATTCGAGAAACTCGATTGGCAATTCGTGCCAACTATACTGTTTGTTTAGTAAATAACTTCTTAAGTCCTAGTTGGCAATGCAAATAATATTTTCTAAGTTTTCTAGAGATCGTGCATTCCAACTGAGATTACCGACTTTAAAGGAGGTTGTCTTAAGCGCCGAAGTTCAAGGTAAATCAATTTAATTGGCTAAACTATGAGAGTCTGTAGCAGTACGGCACCATTTCAGCCCTGGCGCATACCCGCCAAAACACGCACAACTTGGTCGTGGTTGTTGTTCAAATTGAAGAACTAATGTTGTTTTGCCATCTGCGTACATTGTCGTCAACACCGTCATTCAGTCATGATAGCCATGTTGTTACAATACTGTTCAACCATCAACTAGTTAATGCAACCTCTCGTCAGCATGTTTCGATATGAGTCGGCCCCCACAAAGCTCAAAAAATGCATCTCTAAGCTGAAATATTCTAAAACAGACGCGATTCTCTTGAAAAAGAAACGCAGTATTTTGTTTTTTGTTCTTTGTAAAATTTGTTCCACTAATTGGAGGAAGGCAAATGTTCACCCCTGATCGATGCATTCCCCCCGTTCCAACATACATGAACAACCGCCGGCTACTGCTTTGCAATGTAGTAAAAACAACAGTCAACAATATTATTTGTTCGACATTGTTGTTAGTTCTTCAATTATACAAGTGTGGTCCGAACATTTTTCGACCAATAATGCTCCAGAACTTCTCAGATCTTTATTTCTGAATGTCAGTGGGTTGTCTTTTCATGAGCTGGTGCGTATCCTAACAATGCTGTACACTTGCGGCGATACTTATAATGTTATCAAATGGTGGACACGCAGTTTAATTTCGCTTCTATTACTTAATATTTCTTTAATTCCATTTGCGATGAAAGGTCGCATCGCCTGTTGAGCGGGTCACTGGGTGGTTAGACTTCCAATGATACAAACATCGCACAAATCCTAAGACTCAAAGTGTAAGATGAAACATTTTCCAAACATTCCAACTGGAAGAAACAGTCTCTCGCCTTAAGCCAGATATCTGATAATCGTCGCGAATATCATAGTCAGTGCTCGCGTGCTTGAATGCCAACCCAACCTCCAAGACAGGGGCTTCCTATCATCTTACGATCGGACTTTATTTGCACATAAAAATACAGAAGTAGTGAGACCTATACAGCTTGCGGGGACAGCTTAATAAAAGTTTCTTAGCTTAAAAACAACGTTCAACAAAGGAGAAAACTGGTTTAAACCATTGCCAATTTTGGAAATGGATCCTTTGACATTCGGCATCGACCACCTGGGTAAATTTCCCGGTTTGAAAGTTTTAAATGATAGCTATGCAAAAGTGAAAGGAGTAAGTAATTTTCACAAGTGAAAGAAGTAAATAATTTTTATTCATTTAATGCCAATTGGTCGCACTTTTTTGTGGAAGAATGGCCAATGCAGTTAAGCATGCAGATGAAAGGCGACGAAAGAAGGTAAACCCTTAATGAGATTTGCCGATGTGTCTGTACTTTACTTCAATCGATCTGAAGGGAAAAGTTTAGTTCACACATAGTTGGTTCACTCAAAGTCAACAACCGACAAGAACGTGGAACGAGTACGATTAAGTGGGTAGGATAACTAATCATAAAATATTTAGATAACCTTACCTGAATTATTATATGTCTTCCTGCTGAGTACGGCCTTGCTCAAATGCCTCAATGAATGAATGTGATTCTGGTCTCCGACAGTAACTTTATACACGATGGACCAGAAATTACCTCGAGGTCAAAATACAGTCCGCGGGATATTATTTCAGCCCGCTCGGACGTGACGTCACTGAGGGTGTCCCCAGAAATCCGAGAGGAAGACTAGTTTGCTACAATTGCACGAGGCCATTCGAACTAGCGGTTCTCTTCGTCGCAGCTAACGAGTATACAGCCATATTTCCAGCTTAATAAGAGAATCTGTTGTAAACTTGACTGGCTATACAACCACTAACTGTTTCCACTGGAGTATATTCCTTTATTAACCGAGCAGTGGTTCCGTGACCCGAAGGTGCGAGATATGACGCCGTCTGGTCAATTGATTGATTTCAGTCAACTTCATAACGTTTCATGCTGAACTTCATGTCACTCTGATGATCATTCGAGAACTAAAAACAAAACTCCGCATGCCCTCTTACATTACTGTAAAATTGACTTGAAAATCTCTTGGTAATTTATAATGCCCAAAAAGTTTTGACAAAGAAGTGCAGTTAGTCGAACAGCAGTCCGGAAACGCGACTGTGGATTCTGTTTTCAAGCCTTTAGTCAACCAAATGATTTGGTAGTGTATTATAATCATGACAGTTTTTGATTTTGTTTTAGATATTGGATAGACATGGAACAGATTAAATCCAAACGCTTCGCATCCTCAAACCTGGCAAAAAAAAACAAGTCGTGAAATCTTTTTGCGCTTTAAATTGTAATTAAGAAGTCACCCCCACTGTTTCTACTTCAGCGATTGAACTCTGATGTTTTGGTGTTAATTCATGAAAGAAATGCCAAAGTCAAAAAGTCAAAAACACTTCCTACGTCCCTGAAAAGAATAGAACCAATCACCTTTTGCTCCCCTGCGAGATGCTCTAACAATTGGGCTATAGTGTTACACGGTCTCATATGGTTAGTGAAGGTTGTAGTTTTTAACAGTTCCTTATGATTTAATGGATGTACTACCAGTCTGAGACCCTCAACATGCCGAGTTTAGATCAACTTTTAATGAAGCAGAAATTGAATTGTCACCACGGTTGTTTGGTGTTCATGCAAATTAAACATAGTATATACCAAAATTTACTTCGTTGCCTCCATAACTAGCAAGGTGGTCGTCCAAACATCAAACTCGTGTTTGAAGTTTTCGGTCAAATATTTCGGTGGATTTTTTACGTCTTTCATGCAGATGGGCATTGGAACTCGATGAAAAAGAGGTATACGTTCCATCAAATAATTACACTTGGGGTCATATGAATTTTTAATATATGTTATTTTTACTATTATAAGTGGCAAAATCATTCCCCTACGATGCCAACAAACAATACTTTACATGTTCCCGCACGGAGAATTGTTGCATTGAACATCGGAAATACGGGTAGGTATACATATATTAGGAAAGCTTTGACCCATGTCAAGTCATAGTTCGCCCTAGTCATGGCATGACTCTAAAAATATTATCAACTTAATGAGCGGTCTATGTACACTCGCTAAACATCCTTTGGTAGAGCGTTGAACAGTGGGCCAAGCGAGACCCTTATTTTCGTCATGGCTGTGCGGAACGGGAGCAGTTAATACAAGAAAGCTTCACGACTGCCGTATATCCGATATCGTTTACTGTTTTATCCGTTCAAAGGCCAAATCCCCGATTAAACGCGCGCATGCTGCTACCGGACGTGGAGGCTCGAGCACTATACAAAGGGATTTAGCGGACACGGAGCAGTACACCGTCGCGCTAGTCTGTCTCCACGCAAGTCTGTCGCCATTTGGTTTCTTGCTAAACGGCACAGAAGTTCAACAGGTTGCGTTATCTTTAGACGAAGTTCAGCCTCTTCAAGCTTACGTGAAATTCCCGGTCTAATGAAATTATAAGTCTGAACTGCTTTTAATTAGTCGGACCAACATTCGTCCGCAAAATCACTGGTATCCTACTCATTGTAACATGATCTCCTCCAGGAAATTACCTGCCATGCGTCACAGCTGTTGTCACACCCTAGGAAACTTTGTTTTTGTGATCTAGTGCTCCTTTTTGCCAACCTTTCATAATTCATTGTACGACCACCACGTGATTAACCATCTTAAAATTCTACCTATTTCATAACTCAGTCTTTAGATGTTTTTATTAATCCTTCTTTGGGGCTTTAATAGGATACATCTCCCTTGATTTTGTCCAGACTTACGAATGACGAAAAAGGTTGAAGTGTTCTTCCGAGGCTTGGCGCGTTGATTAATTAGTGCATGCTGCCTTCTGTCGGATTTAATGAACCCAGCAAAAATTGGATTCCTTGAGAGATTTTACGTAATATAAGTAGGTGGATGTGTCAAACAATTCTGGTTAACAATGAGTGATTTAAGCGGATGAACAATGGAGATCGTTCATCTCTGAACAAAGCATTTCATCAGGACCACTTCATCACTAACTTATAATCAGTTACCCCAACCCAACTCGTTATTAACTATAAATAGGTAGGCTATTGCTACAGACTATAAATAGTTATAGCTATAAATAGCTTGGGCTGTTATAACGGTAAAGCTAAGGTCTACCTTGGTGACCAAGTACAATACAATTCTGCCTGTGGTCCAAATCCCAGTGTAGATCTTTGTCCTTAAGTTGCCGTCAGTGCGTTATTTAGGTTGTTGAAATATCCTGAAATAGAAAATTGTTTATCTCACAATGGTTGGTTCGTTGCAATTGCCTAATGTGTTGTTTGACTTTTTGAAATAGAACACAATTTAGTCTCTGGATATTTTGCAAGTATGGTTGGAGTGGCTGTGCGTGTTCCTGGGCTTTGTTTCATAAAACTGACTACTGGATGTCAATACCTTTGTCATTGAGGTCGTTATAAATTTTTGAGCTTTCAGACTCCACTTCGTTGAGTACGTAAAGATACCCCAATAATTCACGACATACAACTTCTCAATTTCGAATGCGATACACTTCTTTTGAAAGCCATCCGAAAGTTCATTCCTACACAAAATTCTACATCCTAATACCCTCAACCCTGACAATGACTTTGAAATTAGTTCGAAATATCACAGTGATCAGATTTGTTTTGTCTTATAATTTAAATATTGAGCCTACTAGGTTTTTTCCGTCGGAGTATATTTCTTGCTTTATTTCTTAAAGTTGTCGACTGATAATGGTCACTCATTTCTCCATTTCGCAAGTCACTTTTTTCACTTTTCAACTTGAGCTGTCTTATTAACTCAACCTAAAAGCTATTGTCATGGCCTTTCGCTAAACGCAAAAGCTTCTCGATGCAGCTAAACCAAACCTTTTAAAACAGCACCAAAGTTTGAGTCGGCTCCTACTAGCTGCAAATCAGTGTAAGGTGATATAAGTTGGTGGCCAAACGAGAGAAATTACAGTGCCCTTCGCAAGACGTTTTCTTTGCCAAAAGTGTGCAACACTTGCCGTAGAAACAAGTCTCCTACCTTCCACTTCTCGCCAGTACTATCCACAGTAATGTTTTACTGAAATATTTCCATATCTTGTTCTCTAAGAGCTGGTATTTTCAGCAAAACGTCTTAACCTTCGTCAAAACCAAGTTTGCCGAAGACAATGTTTTGGCGGGAAAACCGTTAGCCAATAAGAACAATGCGGGTTTTTTGACGAATAAAATAATCGAATCGCGGAAAAGAACGGTGAAGAAGCACAGTTGCAAGGAAGTTATACCCAATTCTCTCAGGGTTCATTTTGTACTGTAGTGAAGTCAGATGAGGAACGCGAGAGGAAAAGTTGGTCAACTGCCATGGACGCTCAGCCATTTACCTTCGAAGTCACACAATTTGTCTTAGCTATTCTCAATTTCTTCGGTGGAACGTGCTGGGCTTTGCAATTCTGCGCTGTGGTTAGTTAGTCCACACGAGATCCAGATTAGAGATGAGACCAATCAATGATATAAGAACAGAAGACTGCGTAGACAGTGATAAATAAGATAGTAAAAAGTTAAAAGGTTAATAACTGCCTTGACCGATCTCAAAGAATTCCGAGATCATTCACGGCAGTTATCAACCTTTCAACGTTTTACCTGAGAGATGAGACGATTGGTAAATGAATGAAGTTTCAAGACTATTTCTCAACAGACTCGATTTGCGACCTGTCCAGTAATCATAGGCGTAGCAGGCGGGGGGGAGAGGGCAATTGCCCCCCCCCCAATTTTTGAAAAAGGAATTCGGGCACTTTTCTTAATGAAATTTGGGCAGTTTGAAGCGTTAATCCCTGGGAAGTGTTTTGTCAAAATTTATATAGATATTAATTCCTATCGTACGAGTTACGAGTCCATCACAAATTGCAGCTTCTAGTTTTCGGGCAAAAATGCTTCCCCCCCCTTCCTCCAAACAAAATTGGTCTGCTACACCTATGGCCGTAATAAACGGAAATTGATCGCTTGGAGATCTCGAGTGAGGCAGGTCTCAACGTCGGTGAATTATCAACAATCACGACATGCAAGCTATCCCTTAACTCTTATGCATACAACTGTTTCACGCTTACGGTATAGGTTTTGAAACTATGTTAATAAGTAAACACAAATAAAACCAAAAAATACAATTGAAAACATCAATGGTTCAAAATTTTGGTGCAGAAACTTCGTATTCCACGTTTGTCCATCTATTCCTAAGTGGAAGTATACTTTTTGTGGAACAGATTCATGGCGTTCTCTGGCTTTTTGGTTGTATCGCTGCAATTTATTTTATTCAACAGCTTTTCGTAGTATATGGTCCCCTTTATATTGCGTAAAGGTGATGACATAACTGTAATACAAACGGAACATCTCTGGATGTTCAAACCATGTTCATTATCATTGCAAATAATAAGTGCAGTACATTTAGCGCACGGAGATTGGTGCAACAGATTTAGCATTAGTTCCCGCTGAGAGCCCACGGGATAGACGAAAAATTGTTTTGCGCGAAAAAATTTGTCTAGTTGAAAACACATTCTTGCTATCCCCAACACACATACAACCATTTCCCTTGTTCCAAATTTTTGCAACCATCCAGTTTTTGTCTGCACTTCAAATAATTTGCTACTCCTATTTTCAGCTTTAACCATTGCCTCATTAATTTTGTCTCCCCAACTTTCAGTCTCCGAATTTTTGCCCATACTTGTGCACCCAAAATTTGGTCCAACATCGTATTTCCCCCCCTCCCCTCAACAACTTTATCACCGGAGTTTGTTTCCTAATTTTGACCGCCTTTCAGAACGTTTGGTCTTCCACGTGAATCACATGTGAGAACAATAAACAATCATAAATGAAATACTGACCTTTAAGAACCAACAAACCACTCACACGCGTGTGCCGGAGAAATCTAACAGAAAAATGCGCATTTGAACAATTATACAAAACATGTATATCACCTACTGAACAGCATCTCGCCATTATGTAACGAGAAAGCGAACGTGTGTCTAACAGAGGGTTTTCATACCACGTAAAATCGTCCATGTTATAGGGGAAATATTAAAGTTTGGATATTTGACAGAGCAAGTAATCAATGTAAATACTTCTGTTTATAGGGATTAACTCTCCAACAGGGGAGTACATGAAACTCTCTATTCAAGCAAACATTAGAGGTTAGAATGACGCTTGGACACTTGCTGCTTATCAAAAGGAATCTTGTTTTCACTTAATAACAAAGGTCAAGGATTAATTAGGGTACATTGTGCTTGAGCGAGCACGTTTACGAGATAGATAAAGTCAAAAAAACATGAAAGAAGCCAGGTCAGGGAACTGTTAAAACTTAGGACGGAACTTCGCCGGAAAAATCAGTATCTCGGTCCCTAAGTTTCGGCAGTTTCCTGACTATAACAGCTTTTTACACTTCTTTCAACACTGCCAACGCGATACTCTGCTTTTGAACTACATGTATTGTTCAATAAACAACATACCGAATATTGCCCACACTTGCGCGGCCACCGGCTTAAATTCTTGTCCAAACCCTTCTAAAAGCATTTCGATGCTTTCCTTCAAAAAAAGTGGGATATTTAAAAGGCACGATGTTTATCTGCAGCTAGCTTTACCCATTTAGTCATTAGACGCTAGTTTCGACCATGAAAAACATACAATTGGACTCCCTGGCCGCACTAAACACGTGTCGAAGTTACGCAAATATGGCCTGGAATACTCAGGAGAGTTTCGTTTTAGAAAACGAAAACAAAGGAGGAAAAAAATGCCTTTTTTCGTATTTTTTTTGGTTAATGCTGATCTTTCGTCAATTCATAACAGACCTTTGTAGTTTGATATGTAAACTGCCATTTCAGACTACGTGATGTTTGGCTTTTTATCATGCTAATCACAGTGATTCGAAGCGTAACTGAACAGGATATTACGTTTCAAAACAACTATTATCCCCACAGCAATACCACGTTACTCCAAATTCGTAAACAACTGTCGAAGTTGGACATCAGTTGCATTCCGAAGGCGAAGCTTAATGCTCCGACGTTGCTTTACAACACTTGCTAACACTTGTTGCTCTAAAAATGTTAGTTGCGTGAAAGCTTGATTTCGGTCAAACAAATGAAGTTGGGTTTAAAATTCCATTGTAAGAACTTGAAAAGTATCAGATCTGAATCTCGGCAAAGTCTTCAAATCTAGATCGATTAAATCTAATACAAACTTTAACGCATGAAAAATGAACTCGGCTGTAAAGATGGTGTAAAACACTTCAAAATTGTGCATGAAATAAAGTAGCTGTCCAATGCTTTTATTTTGTTACTGCTAAATTTAGTTAGTTTACGCTGCTGAAGAAGTCTACAACCATCAATAATAGAACAAAGAATGGATTATTTATAGTCTGACCGGCAAATGGAACTACACTCCAACAAAAAAAAGTGAGTTCTGCAAGAGGGATTTAGATAATTGTCCTCCCTCGGTATTAAAATACCATCAGAATACCAAAAGTAACTGTTATTTCAAGTAAACCTGGTTTACTCTCATGGTAAAGTTACACTGAAATTCTTCAAAACTTCTTAGAAATAAAATTTGAGTTTATTACATATCACCAAAGAGAAATATGTCTTCGAACCTCAAGACCGTCAGATACAAGAGGTTCATGTAATGCTCTACAAGGTTAACCCAAAACACACTAGAGAATAGAAAAATGGAAGTATAATTTTGACCTTTCTTCAGAGTATTATGAGGGGGTGAAGGGAGATAAGAGGAGTGTACAACGGGTCCTCTCACGAAGAATCGTCGTCTTCTTTATATCGAGCTTGCCGTAATATTACGAGTTTCTTTCTGGCCGCTTCTAACTCGCGTTCTTTGCGAATGATTAATTCCTGCGCCTGAATTTCTTGGGCAATACCGCCGACCCATCTCTGGTTGATCTCCACGGTCACGTTTTGTTCTTCAAATATGGCGGCTTTCTGAGCGGCCTTAACGAGATCATCAGACGCTTTCTTAACAGCGTTACCAGCCGCCTAAAATGGATAAGTTAATTCTGTGTTAGTTCGTCAAAGAATTCTACAATAAGACTACACGGAATGAACAATGGTTGGGCTATAATTAGTTTTGTAAATCATTCTGTATGACGATGACTTTGTAATAAAGTCGAAATATTACAGTTTCATATACTCGTCTTGTTTTGACTCATATCTTGAGTTTTCCAAGATGTCTATTTTTCGGAATATGTTTTATTTTATACTTTTTGAAGTTGTCGGCTGGTCGTGGTTTTTATAATTAGTTTTTTATAGTAACTAATTATAGTTACTATAACGTATAAATCTCTGCTATGGAGATTTGCTATTTTCGAGCATATAGATATGCCACAATCATAAAATGTTCTCACCTGACTTCCCATCATGGTTGGGGAAGGACTCTGGCCTTCACAACTCACTTATCAACTTTGTTTGGCCCCCGAAAAAAATATTTGAGGACCCCTGCTCTGAGGGAACATGCACCATCCCGGCAGAATGAGAGAGAAAAGTGTTAAGTGTTAGTGATGAAGAAATGGAGGGTATATTTGAGAAATTCCATCATTTACAAGCCATATACTTTTGAAAAACATAAACAAAAAAACTTTGCGCGTTTCATACGAGACAAAAGAGTCCCACCTTGTGTAAGACGGGAAACTGACCCATTGATACGAGCACAAAAACGCGTGCTAGGTTAGACGCGACTAGCCATCGAAGAAAGGCGGATGTCGCGTATGGAAATATAGGTGTGTAGCGAATGGACTTCGAGAAAGTAAGAATCCCTTCATTAGGATTGTGTTTAAAACCATTTGCTAGGAAATTATATTCGTTACATGAGTAGACACGATTTACTTCGTGAACATTATTGTTGTACTGTTTATACCAGTATTTTCGCCACATACGCATGTATCCTGCTTCTAATGCATGGCCCTATCTTATTTCTCTCGAAAGAAAAGCCTTGGTGTGTTGTTAACCAAAAAAGTTTTGTTTGAGATGTGTATGTTCGGACTAGTTTCCATTTCATAATTCTAGTACAGTAGATTCGACCGACCTGTAAGCGTTTTTGGCCAGCGCTGTGAGGGTCAGCTTTAACTCGACAAGCCAACAAGAGTTGAGCAGTTGAGTTAGACACAGATTTCGCGGATGCGATGAGTTTCTCTTCGCTGGCGTTGCCTTGTACCGTAGCATTGGCTGCTTCACACAAAGAGTTGACGGCAGTGGCAACCAAACGAGCCTAGAGGTGAAGATGGAAGAGAGGAGCGGTTAAAAACTTTTATTATTTAAAGTAGTTATTTGAATGAGAGACCGCGTTCCACGTTTTGTGAATATCCGTAACCTTTTCTGGATTAAAATGACTCACAAGTTTCATACGAAATATATAAGGAACACACATGGTATGATGCTACTCTGGCTTAAAAGTTTATGAACGCAACTTAAAAAGCTAGCTTTTTAGATTGCGTTCATAAACGTGTAGGCCAGAGTAGCATCATGCTATGTCCAACACTATATTTACGAACAAGTTCCCGACGCAGCCAGGTGAAGAATCGGACACAGTATGATGCTACTCTGGCTTAAAAGTTTATGAACACAACTTAAAAAGCTACCGTTCATTACACAAAGTATCTGCACTCTAATCTAGTGTCTTGCGAAAGTGCATTGCGAAATCTAATAATTGTATCCCACCTTATCCTCAGTAATTTTCGTGTGTTCTTAATATCCCAAATTTTAGGATTCCGTACATCGCCCGTTTATTTTGTAATTTTACAGAAAATATAAAGCTTAGGGTATTAAGTTTAGCAGCCTGCTGGAACAAGAATGTAAAAAAAAGCCCATTATATTGAACGCTAGAAAAATACGAGATGGGAAAAAATTGAACGTACAAAAAATAAGTTCTCGAAAAGCGGCAGGGAGAATGATCGATGTGATTACACGACAAGCGTCGTAAAGGGCCGTTTACATGAGCGATTTTATACGCTGCGATTGTCATCCTGGTGTATGCCATAAACCCATGACAGTCTACGAAGCAAGATATCCGCTTGTGATTGGCTGAGGTATGTACTCGATTTTCTCACCAGTTCAACACATACTCCAAAATGTCAATCCCAAGCCACGAAATTGCAAGTGTAAACGAGGTTTAACTCTAACCCTATAAGGCTAGCGGTTTGTTGAACTGTTCAATTAAACACGTACTTCAAGATGTCAATCGCAAGGCACAAAATCGCAAGTGTAAAGGACCTTAAAACTTCACGAAATTAAGTACGTAGGAAAATAAGAAAGCATATAGCCAGCTAATAACACTTACCGCTGACACTAATCCTTGCGACCACTGTCCATCCTCGTGCGGGTCTGTACTGCTTGAACAAACCTGACGAAAAGAAAGTTTCACAAGCGGTGTATTCATGTTAGGGTACGTCACACCTTTTTTCAACAAAGTGAATTGAACTGATGAAGGTAACTTGAACATTAATCAACGCCATTACAATGAACCACACACATACCACTCCAGACGCAACTAGTTCCTTCTGGGCAGTGGCCGCTGACTTGACCAATGCACTTGTTGCAGCCGCAATCGCCTTCGCTGCTTCTAAAATTTGCTCTTCGAAGTTCAATGATTCGTCGGCTTCCTACAGACGGTGAGGCACAATGTATTATTCATACCAAACACAACAAAACGAATAATGAGGAGTACAACAATAAAACACTGGAATTGGAAAGAACAGGGCAGCATTGAATAGAACAGAATAAAATGCAATACAATAGGACAGAATAGAATACAAAAGAACAGAACAGAATAAAAGAGAATAGAATAGGATAGAATAGAATAGAACAGAACAGAATACAATACAATTGAATAGAATAGAAAAGGATAGAATAGAATAGATAGAATAAACAGAACAGAATCGAATAGAAGAGAATGGAATAAAATGGAATTGAATAGACTAGAATAGAATATAGTAGAATTGAATGGGATAGAATAGAACAGAGTAGAATTAAATGGAATGGAATTGAATGGAATTGAATTGAATGGAATTGAATAGAATGGAATTGAATGGAATGGAATGGAATTGAATGGAATGGAATTGAATGGAATGGAATGGAATTGAATGGAATGGAATGGAACACCATACGATACCCTACAATACAATGCAGCATAACGTAACTCAACGCAATGCAGTAAAAAGTCAAAGTAAAGTAAAATAAACCAACTAACCAATCGACAAACCAACATTCATATTTAAAGATTTACCCACCACCCAAGCAACCGATACAACAAAGTAATTAACCAGTCACTCAAGAGTACCATTCCAACGACGCACTCAACCAAGTACCCAACTACTCAACTGACCACCCAATAACTCATCCAGTCAACTAACAAGCCAATTATCTATCTAATTATCCACCCACCTAATCAATCCCACTCATTGAACGATCCAATCTACAGCCAGTCAACCACCCAAACAGCAGATCAGCCAGTCATCTAATCCGCCATCCACCCAACAGACTCATACACTCAACCACCCAACCCACCTACCATCTACAAGTCCATCTGCCGATCATTCATCTATCCCTCCAAAATGGATAACCCCCAACCGACGGATGATAACCAATGAACCACCCAACCACCCATGCAACACCCACCCACCCATACCTCTACCCACTTATACACCACCCATCCACCCCTCACCTACCCACCCACCCATCCCTCACCCACCCATCCCTCACCCAACTACCCAACCCTCACCCAACCACCTATCCACTCATCAAGCAAATCAACTGAAAAAAAAACTATCTCCTTCTCCCATGAACAACTTCTCAACTTACTCGTGGTCTTTCTCTTGGTTTCAATTCCGCGAGTTTCCTTGCAGCAGCTTCAATGGCTGCCGCAGCTCCTAACAACTCATTCTCTGCAATGACGTTTGGATCTTGAGGATTGACCCAATCCGCGCCTGTTATGAGAGATGTAAAATAATTATATTTGTAACTTTGCAATGTTATTCAACAGAGGGGGTCGATACTTCAACAAACATCAAAAGTACCAACAAATTGAAAACACCTTAAAACATTGGGAAACGTTTTTTGGCGATTTTCTCGAAAAATGTTTTTTCTGGATATAGTTTTTAAACTCTATTAACTCAAGCGATGGTTTACCACTCTCTGTCATCCAATGACTCTTTAGAATTCGATCCTTTCGCCTTATGAGCGAAGGTATGTCTGGCTGATTTCCTTCAACTTGTCTTAGATTGCAATGCATACCTTTTAGTGCCTCAGCTGACTTGACTAATGCTCCGACACAGTCAGCAACCTTTCGTGACGCAGCAACGAGTCCTTGCTTCTTGTCAGGGCTTGGTTTTTGTAGAACCTTTGAAAAAGTTTACCGAAGAAAATACGAGTAATTGAGACACGGTTGTTTGAATCCTAAACGCAAACAGCAAATGGTGACAAAATGAAGCACAACACAACACGACATCAATGAACTACAGTACAGCAAATCATAGCACTGCACATCACAATAGTATACTTTATAAAACTCGTCAAGAATTCATGAAGAAAAAACAAAGAAATTCAAAGTTTAATCAGTAGTGGTAAGTGTGATTCAACCACTGATTCACGTGAACTTTTCGTGCTTTTTTCTCCACTAAAAGCGATGGAATCTTCACCAGTTCTGACGAACATGAATGGTTACATGCAGCCGTATCAAATACTTTAGAGTATTCGCGTCGGTGTTGTATAGGGCATATATTAATTCGCCTTCTGCTCGTGCTGGTATACCCAATACAGCTCCGCCGCTCATATAGTAAATATAGTAAATAGTACATACAATAGGACATCTTACGGTACAGCACAACACAATGCCTACTTTCCCCCGAACACGTTACCGAGAAGTGTCACTGGAACGGTGCACCGAAGACAACACAAGTCACAACCCGACTCAGCACAACATCTTCAAAACAAACCACATTATAAGTCTATTTTGACAGTTATTTTAAAGTTAGGCGATGTAATGTTCATAATTACAATACCAGAAACAGTTGAAGTTTAGTTCTGGACAAAGTAAGGCTTGAATCAACCAAACGCGCCTTCTTTTATAAAGGAGGACGTATTTTTAATAAGTTCAGCGGTAATATATAATATATAATACTGTTATATATTTTTTTTTATTTTAGATATTATTGTCGTAGTATATCACATGTGTATTTTACTTTTGTATGCAGGACTCGCATTGATAGCAGTTTATTTATAACTGAAGCGATGTCCTGTAAAAATATATTCTTATAAATAAATAAATAAATAAATAAATAAATAAATAAATAAATAAATAAATAAATAAATAAATAGATAAATAAATAAATAAATAAACCAAGCACAAACGAAAGAAACTTTACTCACTATGTGCACTTGTGCCAGCATAGCATTGAAAGAAGAACCACTTTCTCGGCCTGCTACGATTACAGCATTTCTGACGTCCTCAGTTTCTGCCGCCGCCGCCGCAGCCTAAGAAAGACACACCAAAATTAGAAAACAAAGCACGAAGACATACTGGTTTACCTAGCTTCTTTCCTTATCTCAATTTTTCCCCCCAGCCTTCCAACTAGACAGGCGGATAATTTGAGTCAGACCCTGGGGTTAGGTTTATAATTAAAGATAAGAAAAATGGGAATGCGAGATCATATCGATAATTTGTTTTATGTTCATTCTACGCCTTACGTCATAAAAACTAACACCATTACTCGACAGTCAATTCAGCCACGTATGGTTACTTTATGTAATCGACAGTTGATTCACCTATGTATGGTTATTTTATGTCATAAAACTAACACCATTATTCGACAGTCAATTCAGCCATGTATTGTTACCTTATGTCATAAAACTAACACCACTACTCGACAGTCCATTCACCTACGTATGGTTACCTTATGTCATAAAACTAACACCATTACTTGACAATCCATTCACCTATGTATGGTTAGTTGAGCTATGTATGGTACAATCTATTTACCTATGTATGGTTTCTCGCCAGCAGTCTTACCTTGCAGGTGCCCAGTAATTCGGTAACGGCTTTTCGACCAATGTTCGCAGCTTCTGTGATGTCTTCCTGGTTCCCGGAGTTCCCGGCAGCAACCACCTTTGCTGTTGCCAAGGTAACGGGTTTGGTACTTCTTATGAGGTCCTCGGGCGTTGCCTCTTTCACCGGCAACGTCGGTGCGTTAAGAACCTGAGATTTAAAATCAAACGTCTTCTCAATAACTATGTTACTCCATACCTTTATTACCCTTATCGATAACGTATTATAAAATAACAGTCATCCTATGTACGTTATCGTTGGACGAGCTGCGTTTTCCTTCGGAGTACAGAAACATTCAAAATTCTTTTGAATTATCAACACAAAGAACGAGATTGGAAACGCTAATTAAATTGGCAACCATTTTTACACAAGGTCTACAGCATAGTCTATAGTAAATTAGCATTTATCCGACACGTTTAATGGAAAGCATAGCAAACTTCCAGAAACTCAAACAAAAGTATAATGAATGAAACCTAGTTCGATGGTATGATGTGAAGTAACTTTAGCTTACTTGAATAGCTTGCTTAATGGCATCGACGGTGGAATCAAGAGCCCTGGCGCCTCGTGATGCCTTGTCTTCGACACTTTTCACGGTCATCAATAGCGAAGAAACCTTGGAAACCATGTCCTAAGAAAGAGAAAAATGACTAGAAAAAATTACTACCTATTGATCTCGCTTGTTTGGTCTGTATTGGTGAAATATCGGACCGTTTTTTTTTTAAACAGAGGTACGATATTTTACTAGTACAGATCGAACAAGCGAGCTCAATAAATAGTTTATTATATGGCTTTATTGAAAGAAAATTGACAAGTGCTAAGGTAGAGAACGCCAAATAAAGACTTGCAATTCTGTCGTCATGTCACACAGAATTTCTTCACCAACTTCACTCTACATGGTTACTTTTCGTTTCCTGATTGTTCGTAATACATTTTCACCTCGTATATTGTCAAGAATTTTAATTTTCAAAAGACTCAAGACTTCTTTAAATGCCTCTCCCCGAGCGGGCAATACGAGAAGCATCCGACTGCTTACGAACCAGTCAAATTGCAGGATTTCCTTATTCGGACCGCTCGCTGCCACAGTCGTATAATCAACAACAGTATTGCAAATATTTTCGTATCAAATTCTTCGTAACTGTTAGATGTACGAAAACTGAATGCACTATTTAATAGTTTCTACAATTCCAGCAGCATCAGATGGCACATTTACGTGGTTCAAATTTATCTTTCCAATGATTAAAAATTCTTGAATATGATCCGATCCCTACTACTTACGTTTACGATTTTCACATTCAGACGTTTTCAAAAGATGCATTGGAATTTACGGGTTTTTTTTTTTGGTTTTTTTTTTTGTCTACGCGCAGCACGCGTGGAAAACTCAGTTTTACCTTAGCTGCATTTTTCAGGTCGTCTCCAACTCCATCTGCTTGAGTTTTGCCGGAAGAATTCTTTGTGCTGTCGATGAGGTTGCATAAACTGGAGCCAACATCTCGTGCCGCATTGAGAAGCATCACCTTCAAAAATAAGAGAACAGAAGTCGAGCAAATACAAACGTCACATGAGTGAAGGCCAGCAGCAAGTTTAATATAGGTAATAAATCGGAAATATATAGGAAATATATAGGTAATAGCACATACAAACATCATATTAGTGAAGGCCAGCAGCAAGTTTAATATAGGTAATATATACGAAATATATAGGTAATAGCACATACAAACATCATATTAGTGAAGGCCAGCAGCAAGTTTAATATAGGTAATATATACGAAATATATAGGTAATAGCACATACAAACATCATATAAGTGAAGGCCAGCAGCAAGTTTAATATAGATAACATATAGGAAATATATAGGAAATATATAGGTAATAGCACATACAAACGTCACATGAGTGAAGGCCAGCGGTGAGTTTAATGTAGGTAATATATAGGTAATAGCGCATACAAACGTCACATGAGTGAAGGTCAGCAGTGAGTTTAATATAGGTATTATATAGGTGATAGCACATACAGATGTCACATGAGTGAAGGCCAGCAGCGAGTTTAATATAGTTAATAGCATATATTACCGACGGTATTTCTACTTTTTCACGACGATAAGGACATGTAAATAATTGACTAGATTTGTTTAGAACATTTCAGGAACATCATCAATGATGTATCTTCTCCGAACGCTGGACCTTAACCTGCTTCCAAAAATGCCGTCACCGTACAAGCTTTCGCGGCAGGATTAGTCTTATATCGTTTCATAGTGGCTTACGCCAAGTGATTTTACTCATTGCGTTAATTTTCTTACCTGGGCATTTGTATCGTCTGCCCCCA
Organism: Heliopora coerulea; assembly: GCA_030142905.1. Lineage (NCBI taxonomy): Eukaryota > Metazoa > Cnidaria > Anthozoa > Scleralcyonacea > Helioporidae > Heliopora > Heliopora coerulea. The sequence goes on along the minus strand of JASJOG010000192.1, from coordinate 152,352 downwards.
GGGCAGCAGCTGCAAGTTTAATACGATCGGATAAGTTATTGATGCTTGTGACAGCGGACTGTGCAGCGTTCGCTAATATGTCTTGAGAAGCCTGTGCAGCAGGCACTAAGGCTTTAGTGTCTTCAACCAAAGCCTTTGCAGTCCTTAGAATATCATCTCTAAAACCAAATCAACATGTATACCTGGTTAGACCGTTTTGTGTAAAATGCAACTGATTATCACGAGGGAGGTCCAATAAGGAAATCCTGCAGTTTGATTGGTTCTTACGCGTGTGAAGTAAAATAAAGTGTCTTTGTTTACAGGGGATAACCCTATCAGTGAACAAAGCTGTTCTCTGTAGGAAGGTGCAATATTGGCCGCTCGTTATGGGTCCAGTGTTACTGGAGAATGTAACCGGAGAAAACCTGCGATGTTTGGTAGAATATAACTGGATAACACTCTTCTCATCTGTGACTAAGGTAACTTTAATCAGACAACTGCAAGGAGCCCGAATCTAATTCTAGTCACGAAGGCCGCGGCTAGAAGGTCTGAGAAGAATTAGGACTAGCATCAGAGTTAGGATAGGTAAAGATTAGGGTTAGGATTTTGGTAAGCTCTAGCCCCAGCCCTAGCCCTAGCCCTAACCCTAATAATAATCCTCATTCTAAGGTATACCTTCTCGCCACGACCCTGGCCACAGACGTGAGACACATGAACCACCACCGTGCAATTGAAAAAAGTAAAATTCTGTGAAAACGTGAAAAATACCTTGACCTCTTCATAAATACACAGAGGCACAAGTCTTAAGTTTTAACCGTAGCTAATGCCAAACGATTTTATCCGTTCTATTTCCACACACACACACACCTGTGATCCGTGAACTTCTCCCCATCCACTTCTGGGTTCAGAGTTCCTGCTGTGGCAAACATCACTGTCGTGTCCAGGTCACTAACGATGCCTTTGATGGTGGAAGCCGCGTTAATGCAGGCCTGGGTACCACGAGATCCGGACTGTAGAGCGGCCAGTATGTGAGAAATCTAGTAGGAAAGGGAAAAAGGATTGCACAGCCTAAAACTAGCAACGTCCTCTGAGTGTTGTTGGAACTCTAGGCTGCCTCTTCCGTTCAAACAAAGTCCCCTCCCATTTGCTGTTCTAATAAAATCAGGAGCGGACTGTTTCTAGTGTCAGAATTCTGAGGAGGGCGTTTCACTCCCCTTATACCATCGTTGGCTCAGTTTCTTTTGTTCTCGACAGGTTTATAACTAACTTATAAACCTCACAAAGATATTCATGAACGTTCTACCGAAATTTCCTCATTTCTATACGTTTGTCGGGCAAGTTAAATACTTCTTTCGAAACTTCACCAAAGATGATATAAGTCGGTTATATACCTTGACCTCGGTATCTATATTGTCTATATATATTGTCTATATATTGTTTATATATATTGCTTAAACACCTCGGTCACGTTATATAACCTTTACTTGGCATATTTTTACAGAATACGCTTGAGGGACTGGTTCGTACCCTATGAAGGGGGCTAATACGAGCAACTGCTCCTATCCAATGTTCTCATCATTAACTGGACAGTTGACTACAGTCAGTGTGGGGTCCAAAAAGTGAAACCAAAATAGCCAGGCACGTGGACATCTTCGGCCATCAGTTTATGTCTCCGTGATGATTTCTGGTCGATCGATAACAAACTGATGTACAAATAACCACGTAGGGTACTTAAATTGACCCTCCAAAAGGCTCCTATGTCCACCATTCTAGGCTTCACTTTTCATTGGCAGTCAGCCCACCATTTAGTCTAATGCCTCTACCCAGCTCAATCCCAGTTAGACGTTGAGAAGTAAAAGAATTGTTAGAGAAGCAATAAAGAATCATTATGTGCTGTTTCTGTGCTTTGGCAAAGCCTAACACGAATTTACTAAAGAAAAGCTTTTCATATAGAGCTGCGTCATGGAACTCGCTACCAAACGTTCGACTTCAAGAAAAATTTGATTACTCAATCGCATCTTTCAAAAAGAAAATAAAAACTGTCAATCTTGAATAGTGAAACTGGAGTACATGCAAATTTAATTCTTTACGTTGTAAATAGTTCATAGATTAGTTCCTAAAATAATTACGGTATTTGAAAGATTTTTTTGTTGTAAATATCATAATTATGTAGGTTAAGCCTAGTTCAGATGTCGAAGTTCCGTCACATTTAATGCAACGAAAATTCGACGGAAGTGACGAGTTTCAGTTCAGACGTCGAATTTAATCCGTCGCATTTAATTCGAAGCTTGAAATATGACACCAAATAGCGCTGTTGTTGATTATCTCACCAAGCGGAAAGAAGTCATCCAGACCAAAGTTCTCAAAATAAGAGGAAAAACGCGGCTCAGATGACTTCGAATATTGCGCAATTAAGACGTTTGTGAAGTCGTTTAATTCATCATCTTTGTCTGCTTTAAGAGATGTTTCCCGGGTCTGATATTTCAGTCCCTGCAAAAGGCGACTCTTTTATTAGACTCCCAGCTACGCGTTTCACCAGTTTTCTCTGCCACAGAGCAGTCTGGACAACTCTACACTGACACAGGAGAAAGAAAACAGCATTGCTTTTTCTCGTTTCCTCAACTTGGACAAGTGTTCTGCTCCGGCGTCATGTTGAAAATGATACTCGTGGGCTTCACGAAGCTTCAAACGTTGTATCATTGGATAGGAAAACAAATTTTACTTATTTATGCATTTTATTCGATTATTTTATGCAACGTCTGAATCAACGTCGCATTTCCGTCGAATTATGCGACAGAGCTCGTCGCATGATTCGACAGCGTCGAATTAAATTCGACACTGTCCAATAAAATCAGTTCAGACGTCGCATTTCCATGGAATAAAATTGGTCGCATTAAATGCGACGGAATTTCGACGTATGAACTAGGCCTTAATTAGGTTATGTAAGGGAAACACAGGGCCCTTTGAAAATCAGTATAACACTGAAAGGTAATCGCGTTTAAATAATTTTAAATAATAATTATAATAACAATAATAACTACATGCAATAACTATAACTATATACTATTTTTGTTGTAAATATTATAATTATGTAGGTTAATTAGGTTATGTAAGGGAAACGCACAGTCTTTTGAAAATCAGTATAACACCGAAAAGTTACCATGTTTAAATAATACTAAATAATAATTATAAAAGAAATAAAACCTAGGATGAATATCGGTAAGGGAAGGTTGAGTCCCCAGCTCGATTTGACGCTATAAGCGTGAGAGTTAGTGCATAAATGAGATGAATGTCATGAAGTTGACTCTACCTTTTCCGCCATCTTCCGGGCCGCATCCGCTAACTCTCGCATGGAGATCGGGTCACGTGGGTTCGCTTGAACGTCGCCGCCATTTTGGACGAGTTTCATACAGGAGGCACCTAAAGCCTGGACACCAGTTCTCACTCTTTCCGCTACTTCCGGGCTAGAAGCGGTCTGGATGGCGCCTTGAGCGTCGTTTGTCAATGTGTTGTACAGTCGGGTCACATCTTTACCCAACGGACCGAGCTGGCTTGGGTCAGTTCCAGCGCGACCAACCTGAGAAAAGTTTAATTGGGAACGTTATGAAACAGCTAAAAAGTTTTGATATACCTTATTATAGGATATAATGCACTAACAGAGCGTACAGTGAGCTCCCTATTTATGGACACCATGCTGGGTCTCGGTCATTTATCCATTATTTCACCATAACCAAACTCTCTCTAAGACGGACAATTAACATGCCGCACTATTCAGGTGGAGAAAGGTTCAAAATGCCTCACAGAGTGGACAGATAATGGCCTGACCGATAGATTCGGATAATGAAATTTCAACATGTCGCAATAACGAAGACGACTTGTGTTTCAAAAATGAGCAAATTCTTTGTCGTATGTTTAACTACCTGACATACATTGAAAGGGCTTTTTCACGAAATGTCAATACCTTTCTGTCGCGGCAGAAAGACTGGCGCCGAGTGATCGAGGATTCATCGTTTTTATCCCGACGGTCGGTGTCAGATTACGTCACCCCCCTCTATAATGGACACCTCTAAGACGGACAGCAAGAACGGTCTCGAAGGTGTCCTTCTTAGAGGGAGTTCACTGGATCATATTGTAATCCCTTGCACGCCATTTTCAAAATGAAAACGTCCTTCATAACCACTCTAAAACAAGCGATTCTCGTCAAAAGCCCACCCTTGACAGCGATTTGGAACTACTACGGCCCTTTGAAAAACAGGAAACTGAAAGGCCACCGTGTAAATAAGTTTAAATTATTATTATTAAATTATTACTGCTTACCATGTCCTGCCCTTTTCGAGATAGATCTTTCATCGTTTTGGTCATTGCTTCCTGGTAATGGACGAAAGGTTTGGCGGTGACATTTTCTGGAGTGGCGCTTTGAACAGCCTGAGAAGTAGCAGTAAAAAAGTGCAGTGACAAAAAAGTAATTTGAAAGAGAGATCGTGCGACTAGTGTCACCATCCAAGTCCTCAGGACAAGCATAAATTAAAAGACGCCACGGTAACGCCAATTTCCTAACTGTTGGTATTCCTGGGAAAAGCTGGTGATGACAAAAACAAGTTGGGGAGGGCACTGGTACCAAAATTTGGCCAGCAATCGGGTGCCACCCATTACACGGTTACAGTCAACACGGGAAACATACTTAGTGGGGAAAAAAAGTTCAAAAGAAATTAGATTATTTTAAACAACATTTTATATTATAGAAACTGGCCTTTACAGTTCTCCCATTTCTTACTTGGTTCTTGAGATATCAAGGTTCGTTTGATGAGCAAATAGCACAGCCACACGACAAGAAGTCATTTCAAAGCTTTCTTAGTGTCTTGGGAAACATATGGACAGTTTCAACGAACTTTCGTCAATAATTTCAACATTTCTAATTTAACACAAAGTAATTAAGTCATGTGACTTACGCAACTGCGTTATTTGCATGTCGAACAAACTCTATTATCTCAAGAACCAAGTGAGAAAGATCCAAGATTTTTAAACCAAAAGTAGTTATAAAACAGAAATTTTGTTGTGACAAATTTCAGTATCGCTTCAAAAAACGTATTAACCATGGTGAATGGTTATACTAGGCAGTTCTGAAAAGAACTTTGGGTTCCTCCAGTTCTTTTCAGAACTGCCTAGAATAACCATTCACCATAGTTAATACGTTTTTAAAGCGATACAACAGTAGGTTAAATGATCTCTTCTCGAGTGGGAAAAACTAGCTTCCTGAGACTTTTGTTCGATTGGATTTCGTGACAGTCATATATCTTACCATTCTTGCACGAGTTTTTGGTGAATGCGTCCAGATGTGAGCTGTGTTGTGTTCAAACTACAAATATTTTATGGATCAATTGCATTGATTAAAAATCATCGATTTAATCATAATTGATAAAAATACTGATGAAAATGACAACCCATGAAAGACAAGGAGTGACAGTAAGATCGAGTTACACAACCAGCAGGATCACTCTTCTGACTTTACGATGGCCTAATCCCAGACGATTTTACTCCTCAAGGGGAGACACCCTGTATTCAGAGTTCTTTTGTTTAGGGAACAAATTCTAGAAAACCACGAAGATGTCGTTGGAGTGCCATGACGGACGACACGAAAATTCGAAGAATTTCGTAAGTCGAAAAGATCCATTGAAAGATGAATTTGGCAATTTTTGTTTTCACAAGCGGCTCTTTATGGGGTTGAAGATCTCCATTTCCTTTATTTTCCCGCATAATTGATAAGGAGACGAGCTCTTGGCGCAATAAGTGGCATATTTGAAGTTATTATCAGACCGACGTCAATGTTTGAGAAACTTAAGGGACCACATCTTAAAATTTTCTCTCTTTTTGTAACTTGTGGCGTAGACGACATGTCTTCATAAATCTCTGACCAAGTTTGAACTGTGCTGTCTTCATAAAGCTTACGACCGGCGAGTAAAATTGCATATGTCCGCAGTTTTGACATTTTCCGGACTCCTTCAAACTTCATTAAAAATCCTTAAAGTAGTTTGACATCAAGATTTGTTCGGCCATTGACGTATGAGATCGGTCAGCGGTCGCAATACAATAAACTCTGAAGGTAAGAGGAAGTGAAATACAAGTTCTATTCCAAGCATTTGGAACTTTCCCTGCTTCAAAAACAAGATCTAAATACCGCAACTTATTCAAATTTCGAAAGCGATATTAATGTCCAGAAGCTCCACATGGCAGCAGTGAATAGTTACCAAATTATGAGACAATCAACATAAGTTTTGTCCCAACTTTGATGAAAGCACTCAGGCTAGCCTGGCGGCAAAACATCCAAACATTTCAAATCCTAAGACCTTTAAACTGGGCTTCAAGGAGTTCGACATCCCCATGGTTATCTTCATGGGAAACCATTTCATCTAGGAAGTTGACGACTGTCATCGACAAGAAAATAGATCCAGTAAGAACGACGGGAGAAGCAGACGAAAAGCTCTCCAGCGCTCTAACCAGGTCTGGCACTGCGTTAAAGAGCTTTTCTTGTGTTGCTTTCCCGACAAAAACGTTCCCCTTACCTGGGTAATGTCGAGATAATAGGAGTAAAGGTAGAAATTGTATTTCAAAAGTTCATAGAGTTCATGGGAAGATAGCAGTCGCCAACCACCGCATTAAATTAAGAATCAACAGCATGCAAGATTTAGAATCACGATGTAGAATCATCAGAATTAAGTTTTATTTAACTTCACTCTCTTCCACTTACTCACTCTTTTAATGTCGTAGGTATTGGTAATGTCACCTCTCGACATTATTTCACTCGTATCCACCCTTTATCTCCATCTTTACCCTCGGTATAACCATCAGCCACACTCTGATCCCAACTTGAACTCTCGTCTAATCCTTAGCCTCAAATTCATCATCACATGCAACATACTTCCTTCATATTAACCCTAAATTGCAACAGCGTCTCTCAGTTTCATCTTTAACCTCATTCATTATCGCCCTCTCCCTCTCATTCACCTTAAATTTCTCATCTCACCTTGCAATTACGAGAAACGAAAGAGTGAATGAATGAACGAATGAACGAAAGAATGAGCCACAACTGAAGGACGGGCCATGACGACCAAACGAGGAAATGAATGCACAAATGAGCAACAAAAAGAAACGCAGCGAACACAGTTTGCCAGATGTCTTCTCCAGCAAGTTTAGAAAAACAAAAATGACAACTACAAAGATTACAACAACAGCCACAGCAGCAACAACAACAGCGACAACAACGAAAACAAGAGGAACAACGAAAACAAGAGGAACAACAACAGCGCCAACACCACTATTACTGTCTCCACCACCACATATACCAACACCATTAGCACCAGCACAATCATCATCATCATCATCACTAATCCTATCAACACCACCATCAATACTAGCACCAACACCGCCATGAATACCTCCACCTCCACCGCCACGAATACCAACACAACTAGAACTAGCACCAACATCATCACCAACACTAATACTATCAACATCACCATCAATACCAGCAATAACTCAACCATCATCAACACCAACACCGACTCCACCAAATCACCATTACCAACATTACCACCATCAACACTACCAATACCAATGAAAACGCAAAAAAATCTACAAAAACATCAAGGCGACCAGTATCTGGACCAGCACCACCTCCACCAACAAGTCAACAACATGACCACCAATACTACCACTAATATTACAATTAAAATGACTTTTCGTAGTGTGAAACATACGAAATTCACCAGTAACATTCTTACCTCAGTCATAGCCTTACTTATCGACTCAACTAGCCCAGTCACAGCTCCTGATTCACAAGCTGCTTCTTCCAAAGTGTCCGTCAGATCTTTCACGGCATCGCGCATGTTCTTCGCAGCTTCGTCAACAACCGGATGAGCGCTTGCAGTCTAAATCATAAAGTACTGCATCAGTTATAATTTCTTAACCTCATAGGTAATTGATGCAACACCTTTACTGAAAAAACCTCGAACCCTGCCCTTTCAAAAGTTGCCGATGCCCGAGGCAAGTTGCAGGCAATTTTTAGCATTTGTGCCGGGGGCTTTTTTGTGTTCCGAAATACGGATTGAATTTGCTGTAGTATACAATTGACATCGATATTATTACAGATATTGAACCACAAGCTCTAAAGATTTAATAATGAACGTACTTATTACAAAGGAATAAAAATCATTGTTGCACTATTTGAGTGAGGTTATAAAGGAGCACTTGGTTTAGTAACGTATACGATTTTAACAGATTTCATTGTCTTGGTTGTAATGTGCACAATGGCCTCCAAGAATTGGCTTTTGGGGTCTTGAAAATGCACCAGTACGCATCTTTTTGTGTATTCTAATTTTCAATGTCCGGATACTTTCTTTACTCGTACTAGTTTTTAACAAAATTAAAACTTGTGAACCCACTTAAAAGAAGACGACAAACAAAAATTGTAAGAACCTTTGGATTTCCGCCGGCGTCTTTCACAGCGTATAGAAGTTCAGTGGCCGATTCTGCGACAGTTTTCGTTTGATCCAGGAGGTCTGTCTGTTTGTTGGAATGGGGCATCTTTGAGGCAGCATCAATACAAGACTCCGCCAGGGGGTCAACGAAGTTCGCAAGTTTAGCAACCTGAAAAGACCGAACGGCGTTAAGCGACAGAATAATCCGAAGAAGTCAGGGTTTGTAAGTATCCATACGTACCCGATGGCCAATGCTTTCTGGGATATCTTTAGCAGCGCTAGCAAGAGGATCGACAGCGTCTCGAATTTGGGCGACGCTCTGGAGCATGCGGTCTTGGAATTCCTGTCAACATAAAATACAGGAACCACTTGAGAATAAAACTTACAAAGAACAGGAAGAGATCGTACAGTAATCGACAAGTAGAGGACAAACAATGTAAATGATTTGAAGCACGATACAGAGGAAGAAATATGAAGTTCAATGTCTAAGTTGTTGTAGTCTTGAGAAGGACTACAGCAATGTCTTTTTGGTAACTACGGTTTTGACGGCCTCAGTGTCGGTCACCTTCATAGTCAATTGAGAAGTGTTGGTCATAAGTAAACCACACAAATAGGCTAATCTAAACTTCCCAATTGAAGCCGAAGAAGATCAGCGTTGACGCGTTAGAAATGCCAGTCACCAGAAAATCTTTCTCGAAATGACAACAAACTGGAGGATCAACTTCCAACTCCTACCAAGGGAAAACTACGAAGTAGAAACATACGCATTGACATATAGACAGAAACGGATAGAAAGACAGACATTGAAAACAGATCAGTCAGGTAGGTGCACCAAGACAAATGCTAAGACCAAGCAGGCATGTGGTCTAAGACAGACCATGGTCAATCACGAGGTATTATCTGGGAATTCGATGGAAGTCTTTGTTCCATGTTGATGTCCAGTCATGGTGACAAAATGGAAAGAAAGAAAGGCTTGGAAGAAAAGGAAGAAAGGCAGGCTTGAAGAAGCAGTGAAAGGGGACGACGAACGGATACCACGGTTTACAACCAACACAAGACATACTTTTAACGTGCCCTCTGGGTTTGGTTCTAAATTTTGACTTATGGCTGCCAGCGAAGCTTGATCCAGCTTATTTATCGTACGGTTTATGTTCTCAATGGCTTCGTCGCATTCCCTCTGACCTGGAGCACTGTCCCTGAAATAAAATCAACGTGATCGAAGTCATATCAGCTCTTGGTCTGAGGAAAAAAAATAAAATTAAAGCTTGCCCTCAATTCGGAAAGAGTATTATATTTTAATGTCTAATTAATGTTTACAACTTGAGCAGCCGAGTCGTATTAATTAGATCACAAGCCGAAGAGGAGTGGTCGCATATTCAATACAACACGGACGCGAATGTTGTAAACAACTTCTGAAACGAAAACATGGAAATATTCGTGTTCTTTAAAAATGGTGAAGATTCCAACGATTTTAGTCGAGAAAATAGCACGAAAAATTCATGAAAAGCAGTGTAATACAGTCACTAGTGGTTGTATCAAATTTACAACAACTGATTAAACTTTAAATTCTTTTGATTTTTTCCTCATGAATTTTTAATGAATTTTAGAAGTACTATTCAAAAACCGAGCAGGAATGCTTTGTCGGATGTAAAACACTCCTGGTCGGTTTTCAAATATTCCTTATCAATTCATTAAAAATCCATGAAGAAAATTCAAAAGAAATGAATATTTGATCAACATTTGTAAATGCGGATAAAGCATTGATTAATAAAACATTAATGTTTTATCAAAGTTAACAGACAGAGGTAGCTCAAAATGAGCTATTTCTGCATAAAAATTATGTGTTTTTACCTTTTCTATGAGTTCCAAACAAAGTATTCATCATATTGTCTCACAATTTGATAAGTAAGTTAAAATATTCGCGTCCGATCTTTATGGGCACCTACTATGGCTCGCCTTCGGCTCGCCATTGTAAATGCATATAAAGATCGGCCGCTCATATTTTAACTACTAGGTAAAAGATGGAAGAAATGCGCCATCGAGATCATGTAAGTCCTCACCAAAGAGGCTTGCTCAGGTATAGACCACTTGTACTCATCTGCAAAACGATCTATTTGGAGGACAACTTCACAGTTCCGACGATCAATAGATCGAATAATTCACGTAAATTCTTTTGTTTATAAGTATTTTTTCTCCAACAGGGGAATAAATGCAAGTGGTCTTTCGGTAAAATGTAGTACTTAAAGAAAGATTAAAGAGGTTAACAGGCGAAGTTAAACATGTTACTTCCTCAAAAGAAGGAATTTCTGCTAACTTGATAGTCTGTAACAGCCTTTTCATCGCATCTGCCAGGGCTTTGCCATGCTGGTTGAATAGCGGCCAACGAGATTGGTCCTTCGGATTCATTGCTAAAGCATTGGCAGAGTTGAGGTAATTGCTGCTTGAAGTGACCAGAGAACGACCAGACATGATGATGGGAACTTGAGTAGAGCGAGCCTGAAAGCAATAAAAACAAAGGTCTATCCTTTGTAAAAAGTTACAGTGATAAAAGTTACACTAACATGGAAATAGATCGTTTCTTCATGTACATAATCACCTCAAACTTTGCCCCAGTTTTCAAGCACACATCTGGCATATCGCACAAAAATCAATAACGGAAAAGCGACCTGGTCGTTATAAGTAACATACGAAATATGAGCGTCGGTATCGTAACGGATATACAAGAACAAGCGACGCGAATATTGTAAATTATGACAGGAACTTTTTCAAAGGCAACCAGCAACGGAGACTTTTTGGGTGAAACAAAGGGAACCCATTTATGAAATATTCTGAAAGGCAGAAGAAAACAAAATGGCCGCTGCCAAATGAGTTCCCACATCAGCACCAGTCCCCCACCCCTAAACAGAAGCTCCCTCTTCTTACCCTCCCGTGGCTATGAGGTTGGAAAATGGTTTGTTGTCCTGCTTCGCCTTTAAAATCAGCACGAGTGAAGCCTTGACGTAGCCTTTTGAGTCCTTAAATCGACTGTTTTTTTTTTGCAAGTTATACGTTTTGGGGAAAGCTATTGTACTGGGGGAGGGGGAATAACTTAAGCGAGGTAACTTCGTCCATCAATAACAATGTTTTGGGATGGTCCTGAATTATGATCGAAATACATGAAAACATTTATGTCCATCAAAAATGGTGAAGAAGCCAAGAACTTTAGCTAAGAAAATACCAGGAAGTTTTAATGTACATCACGATTTGTATCACATTTACAATAACCCATTAAGCCTTAAATTCTTTTGTTTTTCCTCACAGTTTACTCGTCAGGGGAGACGTCCTGCTGTGGTAGGTTTAATGGAGAACTAATTTAACAATAACCACATCTCACTTTACCTCCTCGCTAATCTTCGCTGGAACGGCAGCGAATTCGGGTGATGAAGCATACGCGTTCAGGTCGTCAACACTGTCTATCAACGGAACAATGAACTGTGCACAACTCTTTCGGTTATCATTGTTGGGTTCCTTGGCCAGCACCTAGTTCATCAAAAGAAAAACATACTCAATATTCATTAAGTACATGTAACAGCATGGTCTCTCCCGAAAGACGAGCGGTTCTGGAGGCCACTGAAAAACGTACGAGAGCGTGTTTTTCCAAACTGCACGAGAAACCATGCTATTACCAACTAATAGTTTACATGATAAAAAGTAATTTAGTGCAAACTAGAGTTGTACGAAATGATGAAAGCGTTTGATCAAGGCTTAAGAAAAACGCTTTCTTAATAATTCTGGTTGCAGACAGTTGTTTGAGAGAACGGGATAATAACATGTAGGCCTTATCCGAAGGTTAAGCTCAAGCTTTGTACGACAGGTCTTTGGCATGCCCAAATCAAAGACACCTCATTGCTTACCTTAATGGCTTTAACCAAATTCGCGGTGTTGTTCGCGACATCTTTCGCAGCCTGAACAAAATGTTTCTTCGCCACGGGGTTGTTGGTTTTTGCAGAAGCAGCCTTGCAAACGTTGCACAAGTTTGACGTGTGCTTGGCCACAGCTGTTGCAGACTGAAGAACCTAAAAAACCGTATGTGCATTGATGGTGTTACAAGAAAAAGTAAATTGTTAACAATTCGTAGATTTATTCTGCCAATAGTTATTTAATAGTTTATAGGATGAACTGATGAATAAATGAATGAACGGAATGAATCTAAACAAAACATGACTAACCAAACAGCCATGGCATTACTCTAGCCCTGCTAGGTAGCTAGTCACCAGCTCCACTAGACCCGCGCATGGCATTTACCTGTTGCTGTGAGCTGGCTGGATTGAGTAAATCTTCGCAAGCTTGTTGAATATCATGTCGTGCTCGTTGAAATTGATTGGCGTCAACTAAACCTGGCTTGCCAGCCACGCTTGAAGGATCTGAGATCGCAACCAAATACGCCGCCTAAAATAAAGAGTAGTCATAGAGAAAAGTGTTCTAAGATTTCTAAACGGTGTGTTTGTTATTACATGTTTGTCAGTCCCAAACCTATATATTTAAAGCCGTCACTTCGGTTGTACCCAATCAGAATGAGCCAGTGGTATGGGTTGTCCTGTGATTTTGTGTCACAAGTGGCAAAAGAGTCAAACCAAAATGTTGTTTGTCAGTGTCTTTCAGACAGATATAGATGACAAAAATAGAAAAAGCGAGTTTTACCCGACAGAAAAAAACCAAAAAGCAGGGAGGAACAGAAAAATAGACGTAAACATTACCCAGGGATTAAATATTTAAATGTTTGAAACGTAACGAAAATATCGCAGTACTATTCGTTGTGCCTTCATGTAAGTTCATTAGTCTGTAATGGAAATATCACGAACACTAAAGTGAAATTGTCAACGAATCCAACACTATTACCAACACGGTGGTTATAAGTTAACTTTGGAAGCTGTGAAAGCAAGACACAAACAAAAGTTAAAAATCCCATTAAGAATTCATGAGGAAAACACAAAGGAAAATCATAACCGGGTCACGTCTTTATGTGTGATAAAACACGCTTACTTTTCTCTTCCAATTTTCTCGGCTCAGAAAACATTAATTTTCAAACTTTCTTCGCGAATTAGCGTATTCGGAGGTTTGTTTTTTAAGCCGTTCAAAAAACTCGTAGTACGTTCTTTATCGAATCTAAAACACGAGGCGATAGCCTCGTGCTTTACATCCCGATAAAGCACTCCTGCTCGGTTTTTAAATATTACATAAAAGCCAGAGCTTTCAACTTTGTTTAATGGATACTAACGACCTTAAACTAATGTTACTAATGAAATGCCTATAAAAACATCTCCTATGCGCCCCTCTCACACACTTACCTGAGACGCGGCTTCGGTAAGAGCAATGACGGCATCCGCGACTTTTTTAACAGCGTCATCAAACGCAGACATATCACCCCTCTTGGCATTCCCAGAAATATCAGTCATACCATCACGCAGGATTTTGGATTTTTCGCCAACCTTATCAAGGCAGTCGAAGAACGAGTCGTCGTTGACTGGTTCCACGGGATTCTCCAACAAGTTTGAAACAGCCTGCAAGTGAATTTTAGCAATTCAATTCAATTTAATGATCTTTATAGACGGTAGCCTTGTCAGCTATTACAGTAAGTAAAACAAAATAATAAAGCTGTTTTTCAAAGGGCCGTGTGATTAAATGGTAAAGAGTCTAAAAAATTATCAAACCTGATCTGAAGAAATTTATCCTACCTAAACATGTCAAATTAACTACAGGCTAAATTATATCTTTATTATATTAAAATGTATCTATCAATATTGGGTATAAAACAAGAATTAACTAAGAATCTACATTGATAAGAACTTTAGTTTTTTCACGGGTAGATTGAGTATTCCAGATTTTAGCGGCCGCGTAGCTAAAATGAAAATAGTTATAAATTTCAAAAACACGAGAATACTTTTTAAGGACATGTTTCAGCAAGACTTATGCCATCTTCAGTTTACAAAGTGATGTTTGTAACGCTTTAAATAGGAATTACAGAATGAATAAATTCTGTCCTTTTTTTTCCTTTCCAAACTGTCCTTTTGCTAACAAGAAGTTTTAAAATGAAAATACTTTTAACTATAGCTATTCTGCAGGAAATAATTCGGACTTGGGAACTATGCCACGATTGAGCACTTATGTTAGTTTGAACACAAGACGAGAACTTACGAAAGTACATAATAATCTTCGTTCTATTCAAAATCGCTGTTTTTCCGTAGTGAGACGATTAATGAATTTACTTAAAACATAAAGTAGATCTTTTGGGATATAATTTTACAGATGTTCGTTTGACGTTCGTCAAACTCAAAATAACGTCACAGAAACGATTTTTGAGCCCCAGACTGAGATCAAACCCGCAACCTTCTGATGACCGTTGAGACGCTCTAACCATTGAGCTATCAAGACTCAGATGGTGAGCTAAGGTGCAAGCTCAACACATGTATCGCCTGAGTGGCAGCCACGATATGTTAATAATTCTGAGCTTTACAATCGTCCAACGAACGTCTACGAATATCCCCAAGAAGACACATTCTTAATATCAGATGACATAATTTTAGTTCTTTAAACCAAGTAAACATCAATTTCATCCAGCAGACGGCGAGGGATTGCAAGCAATTGCTTCGAGAGGAATTAACGGAAGGGATAAAGCCACTTGGACCTTGCTTATCAAATTCCTAGAATATTAGCGTTCCGATATCGACCAACCTGAATATTTCTCAGAGCATTTTCGCATTCTTTTTGTCCAGGAGCAGCTGTCATGCACGTGTTCAACAGATTATTTATACTGTCAGTCACTGCTCTGCAATAAGAAAGAAAAAAATTTCGCTTTTTAGAGTTCCTAGACCTTTTCAAACACAAATATAACCAAGCAGTGTCAGCACTATAACTTACCGAGCTGCCCCAGCTAATAGGTTCTTGGAATTAGGTGCGTTGGGGTCAGCGGCCAGAGATTTCGCAGCCAAAAGCAGTTTACTTGACGCGGTCGAAGTATTTTTCAAGCTTCGTACTAAAGCTGCTTTCGTGTCGTCGTCCTGTGAAAATAAGGAAATTGCTTGGATATGATGAGAGAGAATGAGGAGCATGCGAGAACTTCATGGAACACAAGAACACCTAACACTACTTTCTAGTACTCTGCTTAAAAAATAACTTTTTTCGAAGAACTGACGGTAAAATTGAGAGATAAAAACATTTTAAAAGACGTGACAACGTTTCGACGTTCCTTACGCCATATCAAGTCTTCCGTAACCTAATTTTTACTTATATTAAAAAGTCTTGAAAATTTACACAAGCTGGCGTAATTTTATGTAATCCGAAGTTCAGGGCGTCCCAAAACCTTGCGCGGTGCCCAGAGAGGCCTAAACCCGGGAGAACATAAGCTGCTGAATGAAATAATCCTGCCCGAATAACGTTTAAAAGTGTTGACACCTGGAATAAAAAGGAGTACCTGACGAAGCAAAAGAAAAGAATGGGATACGTAAGGATACGTGAGGATAAGTTATAAGAAGATAAGGTAAGCGAGTATGACAGGAAGTACGGGAGATTTTATGTCTATTGGGATCAAATTTGGGTCACGCAAGAAGCTGCTAAGAATAGTCGTATTCTTAAAATTCCTCAGTCGCTACGTCTTTCTGCGAACTGTACCTTCGTCTGACCAGCCAACTGCATGCCAGGATCCATAAGATCTTCGAACGACTTGGAATATTTTTGTGAGGACACAGCTAGTTCGTTAGGGGTCCCACGTGATGCCGTTACCAGCTCACTCGCGGCCAAATTCAATGCAGCACCAGACTCATTAACCCTGTCTTGAAGTGACTGATAATTTTCAGCACTTGGAGGGAACTAATAAAAAAGAGAAAAATAAAAGGTGAATCAAAGGGCGGTAGGTTTGGACACGGTGAAGTCACTTGAGGCGTGAGAGGTGATGAAATTATGTCAAGTGAGATAAGGTGGAATGTGAGGAGTTGAGAGAAGAGATAAGGTGAAGTGAGGAGGGTTTAGGTGAAATGAAACTACGTGAGGTAAGTAAAGGAAATCGAGGAAAGTTGAGGTGATTTCGGGTATGCCGAACAGAAGTGAGGTAAAGTGATATAAATTGAGGTGAGGTAGTCTAGGGTAAGGTGAATTGACATGAGTTAAAGTAAGATAAGGTGAGGATACGTAGGGTCAAATGAGATAAGGGGCGGATACGTGAGGTAAAGTGAGATAAGGTGAGGATACGTGGGGTAAGGTGAGGTAATGTTAGTCAAGGTTATTGAGAATAATATCAACTGAGGCTTAGCAAAGTGAAAAGTAAGTTAAACTTAAGTGAGGTAATGGGAAAGGTAAAGTCAAGTCGTGAGGCGACATAATGTAAGAAGATGTAATCTGTATGTAATACTACGCACGCTTAGGGTTGACGACCGAGGACACAGAAAGGACATTTTACAACTAAATAAATACATCAAGACTCACATCTTCAGAAGCCAATAGCTCGCTAGCTTTTGAAACTCGTTGGATAGCTTCGTCAACATCTTTCTGACCAGGAAGGCAGTTGATACAGTTTTTCAATGCCTGAGACACATCCTTAGCCACCTAAGAAACAAATAAGAGTAGTCACTGATTCTGAACGACGACAACGGTATGGTCAGTGAAGCCAATGATAAAGCCTGTAAACTGTTTCCAGTCAGTTGTTGCGGTTATTATTACGAACAATAACACGATGTTATCGACCTTCTAATGAAGAAATTTTAAAGAGGGTGTGGTCCTTTTGTAAAGTGACGTTTCATTTTAGTTCACATCAAGTCTTACATGTTTGCCAAAGCACTTATATGGGGTGCTGGTGGCAGAGTGGTAGTGCACGTGTCTCTCACCACTGTGACTAGGGTTCGATTCCGGCTCCGTGCAGTAGTCTGATCAAAGTTATCTTAGTCACATGTGAGAAGAGTGTTGTTCAGTTTGACTCCATCAAACATCGCGGGTTTACTCTGGGTACTGTTTTCCGCCTGTAGTAACACTGGACCCATGAGAGATGGCCCTGACTGGACCTCTAGGGAGAACAACTTACGTAAATGATAGACTGATCCAGTATAAATAAAGGCACCTTACCTTTACTTCACAGTGGAGCAATTTGTTTTGCTTGAAACATTCAAAATTCTAATTTGCTTAAAGTTTCCCCGCGTATTACAGCGCTTCATGGGAGACAGTTCTCACCTGGCCAAGCCGCTGCTGGTTATTTGGATCGTTAGGGTTGCTAGTTGCCTTTCTGGCTTCTTCCAAGAGTTGTGCAGAAGCTCTCATCACATCCTGGGCCGCTTTAATAATATTCTTCTGAGCATCTCGGTCTTCCAAAGCAGCGGCCACTCCTCTCACGGCATCGGTTAAAACTCTCAAGGCGTTTGCAGTATCGCGGGCTGCAATCCCGGTGTAATTTTCATTCGCCTGAGAAAAAGAAAATGTTTTAATCTCTTAAGGTGCGTTCTTTTTGGTCAATTTCGGAATAAAGGGGGTGTTTATACGTACAATTTTGTCCCGCAATTGTCATCCTGGTGTTAAATGGTTAAATGATGGGTTATACACTGGCGGTCAAAAAGAACTGCTCACGTGTGGCGCAGATAGTAACTTGGTTTGCAGCCGTTGGGACCAGCCTCTCTCAGTCTTCGTCGGGTAGTGGAAGTAGAGACACTCTCACCATGTTCAATCTGCGTCTCTGCTTAATTTTCCGGCGCAGTGTTAGAGCGATTGGACATGCTTTTCTCACCATGATTCTGTCCTCTCTCTTCGTAGTTATCCTTTTCTTGTCCAGGGATCTTCAAATCTTTAACACTTCCGGTACGTCTCGGCTTCTTCAAAATATTGCTGACACTTTGGCTACAGCCCACTTGATCAGCACTGTCTCGTTATGAGCAACTTTCCCTCCATTTTCAAGGCTGATCCTTGGCCTTAGACCAATGATTTTGCATACTGCTTGAAATTCTTGTCTTACTAACAATTACAAGTAATCTCCTGGGGGAACCAGGAATACATCTCGACTTTCCCATAAAAATTCCTAAAAATGACTGGAGCTCGATTAAAAATAGTGGGAGATACGTTAAAGTTATCTGAAATTGACTGTTTTGCCATAGGAGTGAGCAAAAACCGTTGCTGCAACCCTTTATTACCCAAGAAATGGAACTTGAGCAGATTTTTTTTACCGCCAGTGTATAAAGAGTTAAATGATGCTAGCAGCAATAAAGTACATAATGAGAAGGCCAAAATCCCACGACAATCGGTAGACATTACCTGAGCAGCTGCCGTCAATAACTGTGCCATAGAAGAACCAACTGTTTTGGATGTAGCTCCAAGATCCAGTGAGCTGCTTTCCAACTTGAAATAAACAATAACAAAAGTTAATTATGGTAATATCTTAGCTTCGTTGCAGGATTATAGAATCTAATTTCACAATCATCTTCAAGGTAACATGAATACAACATTTCACTGGAAACCTACAGTGCTAAAGTCAACTAAAAAAGTTGACTACAGCGGGATTCGAACACACATCTTCGAGTCATCCGACTGCTGCTCAACCAAATGACCTATCGAGTCAACTGGGAACAGTATGGTCGTTTAACCCTTTAACGTCTGATTTTTTTTTCTTTCGTTCTTTGTTCTCTATTTATTTCCCTTTTGTTCTCTCACTGGTTCTTTTTTTCTTAGGTATCCGATGTATCCGACACTGGGTGTTAAAGGGTTAGTCCATTTTAAGAGTAAGTGAGATTCTCGCGACAACTTAGGGTTGTCTGTTTGACTTCAGCAGGGTAGGTTTATCATGAAATGTTTAGAATTTAAGCTGTTGTAAGACATTACAACTATTGAGCTGTCGAGCATTAGGACGTTTTAGGTGGGTAACCCTAATACTAATTTCTCAACCGTGGTTTGGCTGGTCAGAAGCTTACCGACTCGCCAGGCAAAGGCAGAAGTTTTCCGTCGTCAGCAGATTTTTCTAAAGCATTAAGATCGTCAGCAAGGGTCTTCACCGTCTCCAAGGCGCTGTCGATCTCGATTGAGCCACATGCCTCGGCAGCCTATGTTAGAATGAAATGAAATAAGCGCAATGAGTCATACGAACGAAGTGAAGAGAAAAGGATTATAGTGGAGTGAAGTACAGTGATGTCTTGCGAAGTTCAGTGAAACGTAGTGAAGTGTACACAAGTACAAACACAAACGACTGTTACAGCAGTCGGTGGCCTCAGACGTGACTTATCAATGACGCAATAAACTGTTTGCACAAATAATACAATGCATAATTCTTCACGGGTAGTCGCAGCTTCGTTCTTCTGAATTCAGTTCAAAAAAGGACAATAGCTCGGAACTAAGAGTCAAACTGAATGGAATTCGACATAAATATAATGCACCTGTCACAATATTGTGCATGTAGGAACTTAGTATCATTGAAGATGAGAAGTGAACGTTCGACGAACTGATTTAGCAAGGAAAACGTACCCTGAGCCGCAGATGGGGGTCGAACAGTATAATGTGTAGTGAGATGTGGTGTAATGTAAAGTTGTGATGGTTAGTGTGGAGTGGTGAGTGTAGTATAGCGGTAGGTGTGGTGTGGTGTGGTGTAGTGTAGTGTGGTATGGTGTGATGTGGTGTAATGTAAAGTGGTGAAGGGTGGTGTAGTGTGCATTCTGGTGTAGTGTAGTGTGGTATGGTGTGTGATGTAGTGTAGTATAGTATGGTGTAGTGTGGTGTGGCGTGGTGTAGTGTGGCGTGGTGTGGTGTGGTGCAGTGTGGTGTGGTGCAGGGTGGTGTGGTGCAGTGTGGTGTGGTGCAGTGTGGTGTGGTGCAGTGTGGTGTGGTGCAGTGTGGTGTGGTGCAGTGTGGTGTGGTGCAGTGTGGTGTGGTGTGGTGCAGTGTGGTGTGGTGTGGTGCAGTGTGGTGCAGTGTGGTGTGGTGCAGTGTGGTGTGGTGCAGTGTGGTGTGGTGCAGTGTGGTGTGGTGCAGTGTGGTGTGGTGCAGTGTGGTGTGGTGCAGTGTGGTGTGGTGCAGTGTGGTGTGGTGCAGTGTGGTGTGGTGCAGTGTGGTGTGGTGCAGTGTGGTGTGGTGCAGTGTGGTGTGGTGCAGTGTAGTGTGGTATGGTGTGATTTGGTGTAATGTAGAGTGGTGAACGATGGTGTAGTGTGCATTGTGGTGTAGTTTGTGTAGTTTACTGTGGTGTGGTGTAGTGTGGTGCGGTATGTGGTGTGGCGTGGTGCGCATTGTGTAGTGTGGTATAGTGTTGTGTGGTGTGATCTGGTGTAGTACGGTGTAGTATAGTGTAGTGGTGTGTTGTAGAGTAGGGTGACGTCGTGACCTTTGTCTATAGTGAGGTGCAACGTGTTGAGGTGTGGTGTGATTTAGTGTAGTGAAGTAAATATTTACCTTATTAGCCGCATCTCTCAGTTCGGCCAATGCTGCTGCTGTTCCCTTGGCAAAGTTTGCAAGCTGAGTGCTTGAAATAGGGTCGCCAATTGTCGGTAAGGATGCTTTGGACGCTGCCACAAGTTTGGTGGTGGGCTTAAAGGTAAAATTGTTATCGAGAAGAGGTAAGAGGAAAAACAAAATAGGGAACGAAAGTGGTAAGCCAAATTAAGAGGACAAGTCTGATGATAAAAGTTAGCGACGTAACACGAAGTTTCGACGTCGTTTTGGCATTATTCTCAAGTGAAAAATCTAAGATTTACCAAGAGGCACGTGGACAACGAAAGGACCAACGGAATTCGGTATATGGCAGGCAAAAGCTGTTTGTATACAACAAGGTTTACCTACCGGTATGAAGTCTTTGGATGCGTTGATGAGATTGAGCTGCGTAGTCGGATTGTTAGGATTGTTCAGATTGTCTTGAATCGCGAGGTTGATCTTTTCCACATGTTCTTCGGTAGGCTAAACGGAAAACAAGTTATTACCATTATTATTCTGCGGCCTATCGATAAAAACATTCTTTCCAAAAGAACAAGCTGTGGCAAAGGATCTCTTCGTTTTTTGTTTTTATTTTAAGGAATGTACCTTGATTTGATCTTCGAGTAACTGTTGGGACGTAGGATTACGGTTTGATGGTGATGCATGCTCAGCGGCGGTCAGAAGTTGGGTCGTCATGGCCGATGCTTGTTTGGCAGAATCCTGTAATGTTGGATTGGAGAAATGACTACCAAATCATTAATATGGGGAAGAAAATTGAAGGAAATGAAAGAACGGCAGTAAGACAGATGACAGAAGGGGGAAGAAGAGAAATAATGAGAGAAGTAAATGGAACGAATGTGATAGAGATTGTATAAAGGAAAAGAGAGAAATGAAGAGCAAAGGTGAGGAAAGGAGAGTATAGTAAAGGAAAGTAAAGAAATGGAGAGTAAAGTGGAGTAAGGTAAGGTAAGGTAAGGCAAAGAAGGTAAGGTAAAGTTAGGTAAGATAGGATGTAAGGTAAGGTATAAGGTAAGGTAAGGTGAGATATGACATGTAAGGTATAAGGAAAGATAACGTGTAAGGTAACGTGTAAGGTAACGTTAAAGGTAACGTTAAAGGTGAGGTGAGGTGAGGTGAGGTGAGGTGAGGTGAGGTGAGGTGAGGTAAGGTAAGGTAAGGTAAGGTAAAGTAATGTGAGGTGAGGTGAGGTTAGGTAAGGTAAAGGGAAGCAAAGTGAGAGAACATAAAATAATGGGAAAGGATCGCAAACGTAGGTGAACGAAAGGAACGTAAAGGAATGAAATGGACAGCTAGGGTTAGAGATGGATACGTAAGGACAGGTACAGGAAAAGGAATGGAAAGCATGGGACAGGAAAGGACAGGAAAGGAAACGAAGGAATACGAAAGGAAGATAGAACTTTACTGAAAATAATACAAACGAAACTTAAAATTTGGTCAGACGACACACCTCAAGCCGTTTGATTAGTTTTTTCTTTAGTGCATTGTTCGCGGCGGCGTCGGTTGCCAGTCGTATGTCCGACGCTGCCTGACGTAAAAGTTGTTGTTCTTTGGCGTCGTTTGGATTCCTAGCAGCGCCCTAATATTAGCAAAAATACGTTGTTATTAATACTTTAAACTAATACAGTGAGAAAACTTTAATGTTTGAGCGGCAAAAGGTTTAACTATTTTGCAGTCTCAACTTTAGAGCAACTATCTTGGCGACTTTCCTATATTTATTTTCATGGTTATTTTCTAAATTTTCATTTTGTTCCAACACTTTTCTCCGAACGATATTTTAGTGCATATACTATGGACTCAATCTTACTCTGGACTATTTTCCTCAAACCTATATCAGCATTTCTCAAGCTCAATAATTCTTACAGTCAAACCGGATGTTCGTGTATAGCCAACTGTTCGATGTTGCGTAGCAACAATGCAATCTTCATTTAGCAAGTTCGTCAAGGAATTTGCAACTTGCAAGTCAACCGAGAAGCATGTTACCCGAAGGGCGGACAACGCAACATCAGATAAAACATGATTCAAGTTATTTCATTTAAGTACCTCACAATAACTTGAATCATGTTTTATCTGATGTTGCGTTGTCCGCCATTCGGGTAACATGCTTCTCGGTTGACTTGCAAGTTGCAAATTCCTTGACGAACTTGCTAAATGAAGATTGCATTGTTGCTACGCAACATCGAAAAGTTGGCAAAACACGAACATCCGGTTTGACTGTAATACAAAAGCAACGAAAATCAACCCTGTGGTGGGGAGTTTCACATTGGAAGGATATTTTAAATGAATTTGGTCAGCTTTCACCGTAACCCTGACTCAAAATAGAATTCAATGGAGAGGCAAGTTAAAACACCCATAACGGTTTCCTCTTCCGACCCTAAGACTCCTCGACGTCTATTAAAAAACTTGGCTGGGCGACGTATTTTTCGATTGCTTCCAAGCACTTTGCAAAAACAGTAAGAGCTCTTTCTCGTACATGTGCTATAACTTCTCAAACGCATTAATAGTTTATGGTAAAAACATAAAGGAAAATT
Organism: Heliopora coerulea; assembly: GCA_030142905.1. NCBI lineage: Eukaryota > Metazoa > Cnidaria > Anthozoa > Scleralcyonacea > Helioporidae > Heliopora > Heliopora coerulea. The sequence continues at coordinate 128,948 of JASJOG010000192.1, read as the reverse complement.
ATAACCGAGAAAAGGTTTGATACCACGATCAAACACTTTCAAAAAATAACACGATTTTCATCTCGGTTTTTTCCTGCAATACTGGTACGTTCGAGAAGACATATCAAAGTACTTAAACATTCGAAACAGTGCTTGACCCAAACACCTCGAAAAGCTCTAAGACAAACACCGCAAAGAGCGTTTGGAAAACTCGGCTTAGCATGTCTTTCAAACGCCCTTTGCGGTGTTTCAGCAGCAAATACTCCAGTCAAGTTTGATGTACAAAATAAACGATCAAGTCTTTTCACAACGTATTCGAAACTTTAATTTTAGAATTTGTTTGCCCAAGGCTACTCTCTTTGTTATGAAGTGAAGCTGAAATTGTCAATCTTCACACTGATCGTATCATGTTATAACACATCAAAAAGATTTCTGCCGTTTGCATGCAAGCTTAGTATATTAGAGGCTTCAAGGGACCAAACATTGTGTTTCCCAAAAATGCCGGTAGTTTCTTTCTTTGAGCTACAAACCTTGGCAGCCTCGACCATCTTGGAAGTAGCATCAGCTAAGTTCTTCGCGGCCGCCAAAAGACGTTTCTGTAAATCAGCATCTTCTTCTGTTTCGGCTTCGGCTTTGATGCCATTTACCAGCGAAGACATGGCCTTAAATAAAGCGAATAAAATGTCTCGTCTTATTAGCGATAAACCAAGAATCCATAACATCGAGTATTGGATGTACACAGACTCTTTTCGTAAATAACGACAGGTTTATCATTCTCTTACGTGCATGTTACCTGGCATTTCTGACCTCGTTATAGCTTTAAAGACTCAAAAGAATTCTTAATGCAAAACGAGACAGCATAACGGCCAAATTTAGCAAGCAAATTGGCCGCCTTTTTTGAATGTGCTCCATGAAGAGTGGAACACGGAAAACTACGAGCGTAAGTGTTACCGAACGGAATACGATACGTTGCGAAAGATCAAATCAACGGTTGGCGGGAATCAAGGCAACGGCTACTGGAACCCAGTCCGGTGGCGATGCTTTGCCGACTGAGCTACGAAAAGGTCGTTCCAAAGCCAGACTTTTTGAAATAAAAAATAACGAATTCTTCGTCTCTAAAGTTACCGCACCCTAGACTGGGGTCAATGATCCAATGGTAAAAGGTGAATAAAACAATCGGGTTTATGAATTCCGAAGAAATAACTTTGGATGCGTGCTTAAGGTAAGTGCTCAATATGTAGTAAGTACCTGAGCTAAGACCTTGGCTTGTTTCACCATTTCCCCAGCATTTCCCATGCTATTAAACATCCGATCGGTCGCCGCAAGGATATCATCACATGCGTCGTCATACGGGCCTTCGGAGCGATCGTAACGTGATCCCTCTTGTACTTTGTTTAATAAGTTGTTTAGTGCATCACGAACGCCCTTTGCGGCCAAAGCTAGATCGTTCAAGAGGTTTGGATCGGAGGACGCATCCTGTAGTAAAAACAGAGGAATTAAAGATTGAAATAAAGTACGAGACTACGAAAGGGAAGCTTAAACGATCCCGAAATCGTCGCCACTATAACAAAAAAGCTAGATAAACATATTGGTGAAGTAGAAGGTCGAATCACGCTTAAGACAGCATCTTGGAAACGACTGTATGCCAAAGTATTAAAAACGATTGGTGTTGGTGTCTATATGAGTTGTTTGAGAACTAGTATGCGTCACTCGAGATTTTCGTCCTTCAGAATTATCAACTTAGCAGTTAGCGGTCGAGTGTAGATGCCATGTTTTATCAAATTCACACACGTGGATACACACGTAACTGGCCTACATGTGGCCTACATGTGGCCTACATGCAACCATGCATACGTACGTGATTATTACTCACATATATGCAAATAGCTTACATTTACTTCACTCCAACAAAACTTAATTAGCCTACGTTTTGCCAAACTTATTTGGAAAGTTCGGGTAGCCATTTCGAGTAATGCTACGAAGGATTTCAACTTTACCGACGTCCGTTAAGGATAAAGATTTATCTCTAGCAGGGTTCGTGCTGCTTTAGGAAAGTTGAATTCAAAGGTATTTAAGGAGAAAAATGACAACTGTCGCGGAGTATTCAGGAAATTTTCTAACAACAAAAGACAATAAACTTCAAACGTTGCATTTTACAAAATGTTTGAGGTACCATTTATCGCTTGATTTCAGTGAAACTGTACTACAGCAGTTAAACAATCACAAGAAGTAAAAACCATTCATTTAGTTTCTTTTTCAATTGCCCCGTCATTTCATGGTCTTTATTGTTTTCCTGTAGCTATTAGCCTAAGAGACGTGAAACATCTTCCGTTTTTCTGCAAGGTCCATCAGCTTATTATTCACTTTTACCTGAACATACTAGTCAAGAACTACTCAAGGAGTTTTAGAAAAACTGTAAATTTCACGTGCTTTTCAAGTGCCCTCGGTAGTCAAAATTTGATTCAAGGAGTATTCAAGGAGTTCAATGAGTAGCACAAACTCTTTTCTAGACTGGTTTAATAAAACAGTTTTCAAGGACGACTAAGGTGAACATTTAAGTAGATCAGTCTACTATACTAACTCTAGGAAACTGTAATCACTGTATAGAAGTTTCTGAAAAGAAAAAACACGTAACTCAATGAATGTTACCTTGCAAGCACCTTCAGTGCCTTCGACAGCTTTAGACACCAGCTTCGCAGCTTCCACCACTTGGTCCTTGCACAACTGACTGTTGATAGACGGGGCAAGAACCTTCGTACACGCCACAAGCTGGGAGGTTGTCATGGCGGTATCTTTCGCGGAACCAATCACTTGACTTTGTTGAGAGACGTCATCACACTTGCTGGCAATGGCCTTGGCCTTCAACACCAACGCTGCCGTAGCGTTGGCTACCGCTTGAGCAAGAGCTAGCAACATTTCCTAACAAGTGGAAACAGCAAGTGATGGTTAAAACCCAACATGATGTCGGCTCGATATTATTATGAAGACCTCACAAAAAATATACGTCACACAAAGAGACAATGAGTTTGGAATAGGGCGTGATAATCAATAGGATGTTGGTAGAGAGAAATATAAGTAGTAAAAGAAATAGATTTACAGAGATCAAGAACGAAATTAGGATTACGAGACGGTAATGAATGAAGAAAGAGGAATGGAGACGGAGATAGAGAGATGAAGGTGGAGATGGCAACGGAAGTGGTGAGAAAGGTAGTAGTGCAGATGGAATGATAGCACAGAAATGGAAGTAACGACGCAAATTAAGGAAGAAACGTAGGCACAGACAGAGATGGGTGGAGAAGGAGGTATGGACCAAGATGCCGTGGAAAATAGGAGATAGAGATACGGATGAGAGTAACGATCGAAAAGTTGGTAGTGCGAAAAACAAAGATAGGGAAATTTGAACTGGGCGAACATTCTGCATAACAACAGAGATACACATATTCAGGCACAAAAGTAAGAGTAGAGGTAAAGAGAGAGAGAGAGAGGAAGAGACACAAAGTATAACCAGATGAGTCTAAGACGTTTGACAGAGATATAAACAAAGATAAGAGTTGGCGAATGGAACAAGATATAGCGAAGTGAAGTTTGAGATTGAAACAGATGATAAGACACCACCACACCACAAGTCCTGGGATACCAGGTGATGTGCAAGACTTAAACGAGATAATGTAAGGTATTTAATTCACCGAACCTGGATCCCGGAGTCCACTTCCTGTTGTCCACCCATCGAGTTCAAAACGTTTGCTCCCGCGGTGCCAACGTCTCCAGCAGCTTCCAGCAGTTTCTGACGATTCTAGCGAGTGTAAAAGGAGAACACTAAGCTTAAGTTAACTTCGTGATAAAACGCCACAAGCAACCTTGTCAAGCAGCATTACGACTAATTGTACTAGTAAATAACAGGAGACAACGAATGCATATAATAACACCCTGAGGATGATTCTGAAATACAACGAATGTATCAGCAGAGTTCTAGCTGGAGTTCTAGTCGGAGTTTGAGTCATCATGCTCAAGGCTGGATTAAAATATTCGGCGCCAAGGGGATGAGTGTTCGTCGGGGATATGATGTGCTCTCTCGATGTTTGGTCTGCCATATCTTTGTGACGCTGAGCTCAGTACCTTACGATTGGTTGCAACCAGATTTCTCAATACTTCGTAAAAGCAATAAAATGCATGTCGCAGTCTGAGACAAAAAAAAAGCATTTGAAACGTCGCATGGACACTAAAAAACCTGTAAGGAAGTATACCCCGCTTACACTATAACAAGTTCGGCACGGCACGGGTGATTTCCACAGTGTAAACTGTGCGCGGACTTCTTAAAAGTCGGTACTTGCACCTGAAAATGTAGCCGTGTCGTGCACCTCTGTATATGTAGGTCTAGGCATGGCCAAAATGTTACACTGTAAACGAAGCTGACATTGTTTCGTTTTCTATCACACTCTGCTCGCGTTCTCAGCAGACTTCCACTTTCCACCAGTTTCGGCGTTTTACTGTCTAACGTAAAAACTACGTAGAGCTTTGGTTAGGGTCAGTCATCGTAGAGTTTGAAGTGTCCATTGCAGTATCTGCCAGATAGCTCGATCGTCTTTTGAATTAATTTCCCATAGTGAAACCGATATAATTGCTCTTTCGGGGTCAACTGAAAATGTTTCCATGCGTAAGCTCTATGACGTTCCACCAGGATTTTTGAGAAAACAAATTTTTAATCTATTTTGGATTTCCTGCCAAAACTTGGATTCATGTGAACGGGCTTGCGAGCCGTAAAAATTTACTCAGTAGTTCGCCATATTGCAATTATCCCAAACAGCGTTACGCACCAAGTCACATCACAAGGCCTATGTAACATTACGTCACAACCCACGACCACCCCATCGAAGCCACACCACCTCAGACCAGGTTACGTCCCACCACACTACATTTCTTCACTACAAAATAACTTTAACATCCTTACATTATCCGGAACCCCTGGGCTTCCATGAGCAGCCTTAAGTAAGTTCGAGAAAGCATCAGCTAAGCCTTTTGCTGCATCGAGTAGTTTGTTTCCATCATCGTCATCGTCCATTAGAGCTGCAATCATCTGAATGCGTTTGGTTACTTCATCAAGATTTGACGAACTAAACAAATGAACAACGGGCATTATAGTTGAGCGTAAACAAACATGATAATTCTTTTACTAAAGTTACCTGTTTATGGTTGCAATACAAGTTAAACACAACTACAGCAGGGATCGCAACTTACATTGTATCGACCGCAGCGCTGGCTTTATTGTAGCTTGATTCGTCCGGATCACCTACATGAAAACAACCCTGAGTTTCAAATTGGCAGTGACACTGGGTTTTATTCAAATACATACGAAATGGTATCACGGATTCCGATGAACATAGGGTGACCAAATCATAACAATAAAACATAATGGTACAAATCTGTTAAACGTGACCCAAGGAGGTAAACATTAAAGCCGCTTTGGTTTAAGAACTGCAGTTATATACCCAAGTATTAAATGGACAAAAATTGAAAGATGATGGATGCCGCGGAAGAGGAAAGGAGCTAACATCCACAATATTTAGTATTTGCATTCACAAGGAGGGTGTTCTCGTACTAGAATAATCACTCGACAAGATCATTACCTACTCATGCATATACGTCAGATTCAGTTCCCAATCGCCTATAATACCGTAAGTTACCCTAGAAACCACCTTAACATACCGTACCTGACGTCAATGTGACGATAGATGCCGTGGACGCAGAAAGAGCTGCTAAACGATTGGCGACATTTTGTCTGTTGGCATCAAGGTTATGCTGCCTCCACTTGAGAGATTGCTGGAGTTAAAAGGCATAGCACGGAAGTTAATTTAAATGATCATAAAAACGTAGGTAAAATTTTGCTTCCTCCTTAGTGTATCCTTTGATACCATACTCACCGGATCCTCTCCTAATGGAGGAAGATCAGCGGACTTTTCCATTTGATCACGCGCAGAGCGAACCGAAGTTAGACCTTGAGAAACGTGACCAAAGAAGGCTTGCTGAGCATTGCTAGGCTTGTGAATTTTGGCTTGATTTCCGCCAGTCTAAAAAAGGAGAACGGGTGTTTACTTACAATTTGACTCAGTCATCGACTCACCCACCCGCCAACCCAATCATTCACCTATTCCCCTCCTCGCACGCTCACCCAACCACCAGCACAAGAAATCTTACAAATGGGGTATACAACGGGTGTTAACTTTCAATTTCAATCTCATTCACTCTCTAACACACCTACTCGTTCACCAACTTACCACCACACACATTCACCCAATCACAAAACATATTTTACCATTGGTGCATATAACGGGTGTTTACTTTCAATTTCAATTTCACTCACTGACCCACTCCTTAATACATCGACTCACCCACACTCACCATCTACGGACTCGTGCACCCACTCACCCGCACAACATATCTTACCATTGGGGTACCTAACGGATGTTTATTTTCAATTTCAATTTCCCTCAATCACACACTCCCCAACACACCTCACCCACACTCATCATCTACTGACTCATGCACCCACTCATTCATCCACTCACCACCACACACACTCATCCAATCACTCACACAACATATCTTACCATTGGGGTACCTCATGAGTGTTTACTCTCAATTTCAACTGCACTCACATATTCCATAAGATACTTCACCCACACTCACCAGCTACAGATTCTTGCGCCCAATCACGAACTCCCCTACACCTCAACATTACCCAACACAACATATCTTACCATTGGCGCTTGATGCCCAGGCTTGGCTTGACCTGACACTGTCCCATATTGAGCAGCTTGCATCTGACCGACGTCAAACTGCGTAGCACCTATAAAAACATACAATTAATCAAGATCTCACGCCGACTACATGGCAACCGCTGACCAGAGCTAGCCGTAAAAACGACGAGGGTGAGGTTGAAGAAGAAAAGGCACACCATGAAGTATCACTTCTCTGTCTGTCAATCTCTTGTCTTCTACCTGCCTGGCTACCCTCACCCTCTCACCCTCTCAACTCAAGACCTTCACCAACAAACTTCCACCTCATCTCTCCTCACGACATTCCTTTCTTCTCTTCACTCTTCGCCATCTTGATCCGCAATCTTCGTATCACCGACACTTTATCACTGTCTTTTCTTGATACTCTCATCTATTCTTCTCCAGTTCCACTAACTCTCATCCACTGAAGTTCTATTTTTATTTTTCTTTCCCGCATTCTCATCTTCCTTCTTCCCATCACTTACCAGGTCCACCTGCCCTCATGATCCCAGGAAGAGCGACATTACCCGGTTCAGCGTGACCAATCTTGGCAGACTGTCGCTCCAGAATTGTTCCCCTTTTCGAAATAAAATGCAACACTGTTAAATTGGTAAACCTTCTTAACAGCTGTAAGGAAATCATTTGAAGGATACAAAACAAATCGTCCTTCAGATCTACATTTTGGGACAATAAAGAGGTCACTAACAGGACATCATCCGAAATGGTTTACAGATGAGTATATTTAACAAATACTTGGTTTTACATTGGATCACATAAAACAGAACTGATACATGAAGAAGGAAAGTGGTCAGAATTTTAAACTTTACGACACAGCCGAAACCAGATGTTAAAAACGTAATTGCAGAGCCTCTGGCTGGGAAATAAACGCGCGAGATTCTGACATTCGAAAATTTCTTCATCCAGAATAGATAACAGGTCATTTTCGTGTCACCGTGTCACGTTCATTCACATATAAATAAAACTCATTTTTGTATGAAAGGTTTTGCACCAAATCTCGTTTCACAGTGAATGATTTCACAAGGAAACGGCTAATTGAAGAACAAGAACTTGAAGAAGTGACAGACAAGAAGATTAACCGAAACGTTGACACTTACTTTGAAGGAGTGACAGAATCCTCCAACATGGTTGATTCTTCGTCAATGTCTAGATCAAAACCTTCGGTTCCTCGCCTCTACACGAATCAAGAAAGAACTTGTTTTGGTGATTAGAAACTATTAATAATTCATAGTAAAAATCAAAGGAAATTGCTGTTTAATTTGTAGCTGAACATCACTAACGTAATTGTTCATATTTTCATTTATTTTCCTTTGAGTTACTCAACTTGTTATTGAACACAGCCATTTTCATCACGGGTCACAATTGTGTCACATAATTTTCAGTTCCAGGGAGATAAATACCTAAGAAAACTTTAGGTCCTTCATATATTTCCAGTTCTGTCCTCAGCTTTTAATCGCACAAAGACCTTCACAGTCCAACATGTAGGATTTGAATACAACAGTACAAATGAAGAGATTGTTTTGCCTGCTATTCAGGTCGCAAGGACGCAACTAATCACCAAAATGTCGGTCCCTCGGCGTAAACTTTGCGTAAAAACTGAAGTTTTTTGCGTAACCAATGCATTCACTCGCATTATATTTGATATGCAATGTATCTGTCCGGATTGCGCCATTTGAAGGGGATTTACGACAGCTCGCCTTGTCAACCCCATGTAGTTCGGTTACTCATATTGTGTGTGCCACTTAAAATGATATCGTATTATTGGACAACTGTACCCGCGTATTAGTATTTGTACAAAATATAGCATAACTTCCCGTAGCACAGAAAGTTTTCATGATAATCTGACACTGCCGAAGTCAACTGAAAAATGTTGACTCGAGCGGGATTTGAACTCGCACCTTCGGGTTACCGGTCCGCCGCTCTACCTGTTGAGCTATCGAGCCCACAGCGCTAAGTGCTAAGTTGTCGCGAGAACATCTCGTTGCACTTAAAATCTCTTGCCTCCAGTCCCTGTGGACTCGATAGCTCAACAGGTAAAGCGGCGGACCGGTATCCCGAAGGTGCGGGTCAAATCCCGCTCGAGTCAAGATTTTTCAGTTGACTTCAACAGTGTCAGATTATCATGAAAACTTTCTGTTCATGTGTATCTCTAAGGATGACTCTTAAATTCCAGTTACCCTTTGGGATAATTTCATGTGCGCGTCACTTTAAATTGCTTTAGTTTACTGTTGGTTTACCAATAGGCGAAAACAAGCCTTGTGGAGTTGGACAGGTTGGATTACGATTGCCATTCTGGATATTACAGCTATTTAGATGTACTCCTGGGAAACAGTTCATGCTTTACTACATCGTTTTTACACAAAAACAAACTGTAAGACTTGGATAATGCAGACAGTGTCCCCATTCGAAAAAAAGGGTGCGTCCAATCTCTGCTTCGTTCATTCAACACCAGATTAACACAAATAGAAAATAGGCGCCCACTGCCAGACTTTGTATAACTTGTAAGAGTTATGAAAGCAATTTTACAATAGTGTTAATTTAAAGTCTATTCATTTGTATTTGTCGACAATTTCCAATAAATTTCGAGACTTACCTTCTTTAAGATGATGTCAATGTATCCTGCAATCAACTGGGATATTTTCTCTCCTTCAATGGTCTGGACAGAGTAGTACGATTCCGTATAGTCACCAAAATCCTGAAATGAGCAGATTTCGATGTATCCAAGAAAGCATTTGATATGTTTCTCCGAAGTAGAATCCCACAAACGTCCAGAATATCTCGGGGTGGTGTTCCACGCGCGTGTGGCTTGCTTGTATCAAGGGAATGTCCTATCCTCTGTTTCACTACCGACAATACTATTAGCTTCAGAACGCTTAACCCCAAACCCATCAACTCAATTTTTAAGGGAGATTTAATCGGAAATTCGTAAATTATCACCAAAAAATTCAGGTTCCAAGATTTTTGCTTGTTTTTTCCATGCAGATTGCTAAGTGATAGATCTTTCAAAATGTGAAGTGGAAAAAATTGTGCGCTGCGAATATTTTTACCACTCAATAATAGACAGCCAAACAGAACTGTCATTTTCAGGGAGAGAAACAGGTACAGGGCCTGGGGCTTTGATCCTAGACCACTGAACTCTGTTAATAACTGGACGGTTGGCTGCCAATCAAACACGTTTGGCTGAAACTTTTTTACGTCAGTTTCAATCTTTCTACGCTGTAATTTGCATCGAAATGACCGCGTAGGGGCCTGAAACTGATGTCCAAAAAGGTTCCATGTCAGTCAATTTTGGTTTCACATTTTTTATAAAATGATTGAGTGAAGTCGGTCTTTCATTTGGAGTTTAGTGCCTTAGAATCAAGATTTCGAAAAAAGATTTCCCTGGTTGTACCAGCGTTGTTTGATGAATGTCTTACACATGGTAAAGTAGTACTTTTTTCACAAATTAAAAACCACAAGAACGTCAAACGATATGAACAACAAAAAATAAAAAACTTACCAACGTGAAGCTGTTCGGCGAAGCTGCCCATCTCCTTACCGTGGTAAGAGGCCAGGTTTTCAGAATCTGCAAAGAAAAAATCACACTAAAACAATGGACAAACACTCTATCCTTCTCGGTGACAACGACCGCCGCTCTAGTCGTCGAGATGTCCATCAGCCCCGGTAACAGTCCTTTTCAAGACTACACTAACCCGGACGACCAACTCCAACGATCAACAAGTACTCCAATTTCATATTTCAATGCTGTCTTCGAATGTTTCAATCTGAAGGCAAAACCTTCTAAACGTTACCTCTTTGGTCTTCTCGTCCAACCTAAGAACACTCTCCTTTGTAATGCCCAACAAACGAGGAACAAGTTTATTCTTTCCTTTCATCTTTTCCTAGGTAAATTAAAGTAAACCTCAAATGTTTGCCATGGTATTTTCTGCCAATGATTCACAATATATGAAGTACTCAAACTTCTTTCGCTCGCTAGGAACCATCCGGCCACAATTTAACCCTCAGAGTTTACGGGACCCAGACTAGAAATTTTAACTCTGTGGAAAAGCTCTGAATACTGATCGCCTGGAAATTAATGATCATGTGATCTTTTCTGGGCTTCCGATTGATTAAACCACATTTTAATATGATTGAATCCCAGTTGTAAATTGTGACTGATAATGATGTGAAGATGTTTGATCTAAAGACGTTAACTTTTCTATGGGATATGTATGGATAGGTGGGAAGCTAGGGAGGTAGCAAGTTACAGTCTTGGACGATAGTGTTGTAATACCCCAGCCCTGAAATCAATGTTGGAATAAAGTTTGAAAAGACAACAAGGAATCAGGGGACAGAGGATTGTCTGTTACAACTACTTTTGTTCAAGATTTTAGGTGGGTGGGAAGGTCGGTAGATGGGACGGTAAGCAGGTAGCAAGGACGATAAGTAGGTAGATGGGACAGTAGATGAGCAGGTAGGTAGGCAGGCAGGCAGGCAGGCAGGCAGGCAGGCAGGCAGGCAGGCAGGCAGGCAGGCAGGCAGGCAGGCAGGCAGGCAGGCAGGCAGGCAGATTGGTTGGGAAGTGGGTGGGTGAGTACGTAAGTACGCCAGACTTACATTCTGCACGTCTTCATGCGAGCTTCCGCCGTACCTACCTACATGGTCATATATGACTTGCGAATATCAAGTCTCGTTAGGGTAGAAGGGAATGGTTTGGAGCAGAAAACTTAGTTTCTGGTAGAGTACTTACCTTAACCAAGAAGAACGTGACACCGTAGGTGTTTAAACTCCGGCAGAGCTGAACATATCTAAACTTGGCTTGAAGTTCGTCCAGGCCATGAGCTTTCTTGTGTTCCTAAAACGAGCGACAAGAGCATATTCCTATCACGGTAACGAACATCTTACGACATCCAACCAAATCAACAGCCTTTTTATCATTTTACCATATTTCATTCACAGAGAACTTGCCTCTTTGATCTTCTTATCAATCCCCTTTGACTTGCCATATTCTTTCGGGAGCATCTCTTTTATTCTGAAGAGATCGCAAACAAGAAGACGCGCAATCACCCGTTACAAAAATAGGGTTTCCATACTCTTTTACTATTTCTCAATCAGATTAATTTACTTTCACAACTCATACTTACTGAATTGTTCCTGACTTATACAAATGTTCATCGTAGTCACTATATTGCAGTTGAATTTGAAGCGCTCCGAGCTACGGGGAGAAAAACATTCAAGTGATATTAGGTACAGTATTCGTCAGTCTATAACACAGTACAATGTTCAACAGTCCATGACATCGGTAACATACGGTATAATTTTCATTTGTTAAGTAGGAAATTCACGTACCCACGCGAAGTGTGTTGGACCTGATGTCGTAACCCCGAGAAGTTTATTGAAAAATGAGTTGACGGACGTTGAATAAAATTACAGTAATGCGGTTGCAAACATACACTGCTGCATAGACTGTCACGAGTTTATTACATACACCAGGATGACAATCGCAAAGTGTAAAATCGCGCGTGTAAACGGCCTTTGACACTCGTACCACTATTTGCACCTCGACATCCTGAACTCTCTGTAAATACGCCTCACGACTGTCCGATGAAACTCAAAGTCGACAGAAGCGCTGGAGAACTCACCATAGGTTCGTAATCCCCTTGCGGGTGCCACAATAAAATATTAAAGGTACTGGGATCAAAATCAAAACTTGGAGAACGACTAAACTAATTACTCATATCAAAAACACTAACCTGGGCTGCTTCATCCAACGTACAAGGATGGCTACCTTTTATGATTCCATCGCGACACTAAAGATATATATATTTGAGTAGTCAGTTAAATTTACTGAGAAACTTTTACCTATACGAAACAATAGCACAGTAACTCCAAATGTTGTTAACATTTTTCACAATTGTTGTCAACAATTTTGTTAACATTTGTTACATGATGACTGAAAGTTAGTCGAAACGTAGAATCAATATTAATGTTAACAACATTTGGAGTTACCGTTCTTCTGTATTTTGTTAAAATACTGAGTGGTTCCCACAACTTTTAGCTATACGCAAGCAAGGAATTCGAAAATATACCCGAAGCGCTTCAAGCCAAAGGTAAGCAATAGGCCTTCTAGTTTACTCGCTAGAACCGGGGGAACTGAAAGCCGATTCATATTTATGAAATGGAAAAGATTTTCAGGGTTTTCCTTGAGTTTTATAAACGAAACAAAAAAAATCCTTATCTGTTTAACCTCATCTGCTACTACAAAATTAGAAAGTACATGGTGCGAATTACCCTTTTATGGTAATTCTTGACTTGGTATAAAAAACCTCTCCCAGCTGACAATTTTAAGAAGTATAAAAAGACCACTCCGAAAATTAGCATCTTACAAACCCAAGATATGAGTTAATAAACAAGATGAGAAAACGTTTCAGGTTATATTTCGACTCTGTTTCAAAGTCAAGGTCAAACCTGACTAAAATCAGGCACGCTGAGATCTTTAATATAAGATCCTCCTGTTTCTTCACTGACGATACTAAGGATCTGAGCGTTCCTGTATTTAGTTAGGTCTGACGGTGACTTTGAAATAGAGTCGAAATATAAACTGAAACATTTTCTCCTCTAGTTTATTAACTCATATCTTGGGCTTGCAAGATGCTAATTTTCGGAGTTGTCCTCTTGACTTTGTATATATTTAACCATTCGTGCTTTCGAGTGTTCTTAACTTGGCTGAAGAGTTCCTTTGACTGCATCGAGTTGAGTAAACCCGACGGCAAGTACAGAACTCTAGAGAGATATTCAACACAACCCGCTTGTCAGGGCTTTGGTATTTGCATCTACAAACAAAAGTAGCCGCGGTAGATTCTTCGAGTTGGGACTATCCGAGACTATTTTTACCCACAACATTTTTAGTTTGTATATACTTTAAAGAAACTTTGGTCTATGCATTTGTAGTAAACTTTGATCAATAATAAAGCCAAAAATCAGCCAGGAATACTGCAGCAGATATTTAGCCTGGTATCCCACTAAATTTGGAAATTTGGTAAAAACGTCCTCACATGTTTACTAACAAAAGTCGCACAGCCAAAAGTGAGTTTAGTTTTAGGTTAAAATTTTATGAACGGTGGCCACTGTTTACCGCTGGCATTAGCCTCATTTATTTCGCTTGTAACTTGCATTTCCTGAAAGAAATACCACCAGAACATCAAGGACAATTGATATCCTTATTTAATGAACTAAATTTTTCACTATTTAATGAATTTCGTGAGCAAAATTTTTCGCTATTGGGAAGGGGAAAGGAAAGGAAATTTGTAACCCACAGTAATCCAGATTACAGCACTGTGGTTCAATCACTACATAAAGAGTCAGATGTAACGGGCATAAAGACAAGGACGCAGAGTGATTACCTGCATATAGAGAAGATTAAGTTGAACTGGGTCCTTCATGTCAACATTCTGATCGGAATAGAAGAACTTGCGTTTTAACAACAGGGATTGACTTTCGTTGATTCCCTGCTCTGGCAATGTTTTATCAAGATCAAGCCACTCGACTGTAAACAACAGCAAAATGGAACATGAAGATGGACTTTTAACTTAAGCGTGGTGAAAACAAAATCTAACTCTCTATTTACTGTTTCATTCAACAAAGAATTTGTCCGATCAATTAAACTGCCCAACCAATGGAATCATCTAACCAGGGGGGACTAACTGCCTCACTGGTTCTTCTAGTTGCCCCCCCACCCTCAATAAACTTTGCCAATACCTTCGTCATCTGTATGGAGTTTCTTCTTCATTTCATCCATCTTCCTTCTGTCTCGCTCTTCTATCCTCTTCATGGACACATCTTTTACGGAATGAGAGGCCCCTGCTTTATCCTAAAATGCAAATGTTCTTACTGTATTCACGAAACTATTGCAAGCAAAAAGTTTGTAATGGATAGACACTGCTTCTGTTGAGTTACAGGGATGTTGACTGCGAGGAACAAATCAACTGGTTACATTAACATTACATATACAAAGTTGCTTCTTCCTCAAGTTCCAAATGGCTGGTAACCGTCTTTAAGTAAGAGAAATAAACATGAATTTTCGCGCCACTTTTTTAAGTCTGCTTATTATTTTACAAGTACTTTTCACAAAATGACTGGCTGTACAGTATTGGTAACGACAGTGTCATAAACTTTTCTGAGCAAACTGTCAGGAGGATAGGCATTCACGAATTGTTCTACCTTCTTTAATGTTCCTCTCGACAAAGTTCCCATCTTCATTTCTTCTTCACCTTCCATACTTTCCTCATATAATACCAGTGAGAATTCTTCTGAATTTCCGACACCTGAAGGAACAGAAAGTGTAAGGACCTTTGGGCACAAATCGACCGTTTCCGGCCAACGGGTTGTCTTACGACAACAAATTACAACAATGGAACAAATGACACATAAAGTAGGAAACAACAAAGTAAAAACAGAATAGAACAAAAAAGGAAAAAAAAGTTCGCGCACGAAAGGGTAAATCAGGCCGACATTGACGAAAGCTTTCCACACTTGTGGCACTTTATGATGATTTTCCAACGAGAACCAGCGTAGACGTTATCAACTGCTACGATTATGCCAACCTCAACCAACCTCAACGTTTTGAGCGAAGGCTCGTGTTCTCACGATCACGATTCTTTCTCTGACGAGGAATCAATCACAGCAGTTACCAACCTCTGAAATTTTTACCTTATTTAACACTGTCTACGTAGTGTTCTATTTTTATATCATTGACCGACAGATGTACATTCGTTCCGCACGGAAATGAAATTTACTTTTTGTCAAAAATTGGAAGATTTTCGAAATGGGTCGAGAAATGAAGTGCGGCCTAATCAGACATGCCAAGTCTCGCGCATTGAGACTGAGACTCACGCATTTCGATGCTTTCCCGCTCTTGCCTCAGGCATAGCTAAACTCTCAGGCATAGCAAAACTCCCAGGCATTTTCTAGTTGATGACCAATTTCTCGCGCAGTTTTTCTCACCTAATACATAAAATCTTTATTTCACACTTTCTAGCAGCGAGGTGCCATTCAGGAGGGGAAGTTGTAGAAATTAAAAATGCTATTAAAATTCGACAGTGCTACGAGGGTGTCGCTAAATTGAAGGGGCAAATTTCCAGGTATCAAAATGCCGGGAAAATCTCACACCTTACTTTCCTGAAAACTTGGCAACTACGGACTTATACATTAGTTCACTGCGAGTTTTCAACGATGAAAATACCTGGAAGAAAAGGTTAATTTTTCAAACCGAAGGACCAAACCTTTGAAGGTTTTTGCAATGAAGGTTCGAAGATTAAATTTTAGCCTTCGTCCAAGTCCACATGTACCTTTGAATAACCAGCACTTGGTAAAGATGTATCTTATGATTGGTCAGTATGTTAGCTTAAAAATGCACAAATCTGTGTTTTGATGTTTAGGCCCGATTTTCACATTAAGCTTAAATTTTAGATGGTTCTTGATAACGTAAGTTCATTAAATTACCCATTTTACTGCAAACAGTGACGAGGATTTCACCGACTGTCCGACTGTCGTCAATCTGAAAGCAAAGCCACGAATTCCAATGTAAGTATTTAATGCATTACCAAAGACAAAAAAGTAAAAGTTCTCGTTAAAACTTGATTAAGACCTGCAGGAGAAAGAAAGAAGCAAGAAAGCCACAACTGACGTCCTTGGCAATTTGTCTCTAAATTTTCATGCTCGTTATAATGGGTGCAAATTACCACAAAACCTTTCAAATGAGCCAACAGAGCTATATGTTTCTGGAACAAAATAATACAATTGTCATTCCCTAAATTATTTGAAAAAGGAAACACCTCGGGGAACTTTCATCAAGAGGTTATAAAAACCTATAGTTGCTAAAGAGGGGAGACTAATTGGATGGAGTACATGTAATTTAGAAGAAGGAAGTTTTGTACCTGGATATGTCTAGGGAAACGTTTACAGAGGTTATAAAAACCTACAGTTGCATAAGAGGGGAAGTTAACCGGACGGAGTGACTTAGAAGAGGGAAGTTTAAGAATTTCGTTGCAGTCTAGCACAGTGTACCTGAACTGTCTTAACTGCTCCATCCATAGTGTAAACTTTGAGAAGTCGAATTTTGCTTTTGTATTCCAACATGTCCTGCAATGGAAATAAAAAATCTACCTTTACCCCAACACAGTTTGGCCATATAAATTAAGCATCTTTTAAGTATAGGATAAATACCGAGAACGGAGGCTTTAAGCCAGATACATCGCGAGGGGACGAAGGCCCCAAGGAATGCATCTGGCTCAAAGCTGACGTTCGAAGTATTTATCCGTCTTAAAACACGATTAAACGAGGTTTTCTTCCGGAAATGTTAAGCGACAAGATTTGTTTTTGTTTTGAGAAGTAAAAAACATGTTTTCAGTTTGTGTTCCTTCGTGGATTAATTGTTGTCAGGGATTGTATATACAATCCCAGCTATTTCAGGAATTGTATATACAGTCCCCACCAGCTTTTCAAAAGCTCTTTTGTTTAGATAGGTCTCTTTGCAGGATAAAACCCTCAAAAGAACAAAGAAAACCGACTTAATCGTGTTTTAAGAAAGATTAAATGTGACACAATGATGTGAAGGGTACAGTCATTGGTGACTAAATGCTCTCCAAAAGCTGAGGGAGGGCTTGTGGAAGTCTCAAGGGCAGTACACTTGCAGAACTTTCACAAACCCACCCAGTAGCCTTCACAGCACACCTTGGTATTTACATTCTGCTACAACATACCCCACTGCTCAAAGGATAAAAATTCAATGGACGGGATGGCTCTAGCCATCTTCCTTTCTCATTCTCTTCTTCCAGAAATAAACCATAGTTAGTTCCTGCAAAAGATTACATTTCTGGAATTTTATACTGACCTTAATTTAAAATTAAAAACAAGAGTACAATACTTGCTACACTTGCTATTTAGTATAAGACAGTTGTATTTTAACAGCCAAGTACAGCACATACCCTGTCAAACTGATCTATATAAAATCTGTTTGATGCTAGCTTACCAAAACCAGCCTTCTACTGCTTGCTCTATCTAATACCAGATAATTTTATCCAGAAGGAGTCTAGTTACATAGGTTAACAAAGACTCTTAACCAATTAATCTAACACCACAACATTACAAATACATTGGGAGAATAAAAGAATCATTCAGGCAACAAAACAGCAAACAGTAGCTTTGAGAGATCATTCTTGGTCTTCACTTGGGAAGGAAAAGCTTCATGGGCAGGATATTGCCAGGAATGTCTTACAGTTTTAGAGGCTTAGTGTGATTGAATTTCACTGAAGTGTCAGAGTGAGACTGTACCTTGGGATGGCCAGGAATAAAGAAGACAGAATACAGAACAAGACCATTAGAACAACTCCATTAAAAAGTAAGGCTATGCTAGATTATAAACTAAATGTTTTAACTCTATGTTACTATTCCACTCACAGACTGCTAAGAGCAGCTGGAATACTTAGACATACAGTAAGCTGTGAAGGAAGCTGAGTCACATTCTGACAAAGATGAAAGTTCATTTAGGACATTTCCTGTGTTGAACTAAAGTTTCTTCAACATTCAGGCAATGAAAGGGTCTTTGTAAAAGGTTTGACAGTAGCAGGGTTGTTCAAAAGAGGTACATAGGAGAAGGTACAGTATACACCTGTACAGGGTTATGGTCATAGATGTTTCAGCTGAAAGGAAGTGCACAATTGAACTAACCACACAACAAATCTCCACTAAGAGTGGTTACTGTAAGAATGAAATAGAATTACAGCACTTGGACTGAAAAAAGTATAGACTCACAAATTTGCACCACATTTCAAGAACTTGAAAGGCCGATTTCCTTAAGTGTTGGCTCACCTTGTTTAAAAGTTTACTTGTATGCTAGGCATGAAGGGATAATGTTGGCCATGTGGCTGAGCATTTGCTTTCATTGTGTTTATCTATGTCCATTTGTTTGAGATGTCATTGAAAGTATGGTAATTGATGCTACTGGTTATACTGTAACTACAGTTTCTGTAAACAAGCACTGATCAACTACTTTTTACTACAAGTGTTTTTTACTCTAGTACCACACATATCTACTCTACAAAGGAAGACCTTATGGCTACATATAGCTTTGGACTAATATGGTAAATGCTGTTTTTTATGTCATTCATTAGTACAAATCCTGCCAGTATTAGCACTTAATGCTAAAACTTATTCAAAAAGTAACACTTACTTTCCCCTTCAGTTGCTCCAGGAACTTTTTCATCAATAATTCTCAAGGCATCTTGAACTAAAATTGTTGGATCAAACTACAAAATAATTTGCAAACCAACCAAGATATTAGAACTGATTCCATAAGTTATGAAATTCTTAAATACTACAGTATCATACAGCTGTATGGGAGTCTGTGTTTCAGCTGTTTCTGGTAATCTTTCTATTCCATTTCTGTTTTCTTTTTTAAGAATTTACCTGCAAATGCATATTGTTCATCACCTCACTCTGGCCTTCTTTGGGCTTATGTTAGACAATTTTATTTACCACAGGGAAGATTCCCACTAGCCTTCTTTGCAGAAATGGGTTAGAAATTACAATACTTTGCCCACACATTCTGGCCAAAGGTAGCCT
This sequence comes from Heliopora coerulea, assembly GCA_030142905.1. NCBI lineage: Eukaryota > Metazoa > Cnidaria > Anthozoa > Scleralcyonacea > Helioporidae > Heliopora > Heliopora coerulea. The sequence goes on along the minus strand of JASJOG010000192.1, from coordinate 109,578 downwards.
TTTCTATTTTCTTTTTACTATTATATTATGATTTATTCAGGAACAGCCAGTCATGTTAGCTAGAAGGGTTAACACATTCCTTCCCAGACTGCTCTTCTTATATTACTTGCTAATAAGGTACAACACCATGTTATTAAGCAGTGGGAAGTTGTTATTAATACTATACATACTGCATACTATTACTATTACAGTTATATATTTCTTTGTGTGCCTTAGCCAAGAAAAAAGGCTCTTAAATAATAAAAATCTCTCTTGTTGATGTGGTGACCCATTAACTTAAGTAACTGATAACTTATCAAAATATAAGTTTAATTATTGATGCCTACATTCACAACCTAAGATTCCCTAGAACTAAATTCATAGACAATCAAGGTATAATTATTATCTAGAAACTCAGCTAACTTCAAAGTGGCGAACAGTGACCTGTGTTTGATGTTAGGGGTATCCTAAAAGAGCACAAATCTTTTGTTTTATGTTTATTAACATTTATATACCACAAAATGCTATTATAGGCTGATTGCTTCATTATACCAAAGATGCAATCTGCTCAAGGAATGTGTATGCACTTGCAAAAAGGTGAACAAATATATAGAACAAATCCTTCTGTTGAGTTTCCCAGTACATCATATGTGCTTTACCTCAACTGACCAATCTTTGTCAAAGCTAATACGAGAAGTAAGAAATTAAACCAACCCAATATCTAAAAAGTTCCCAAGTGAATAAGCTTGTTAACCCTGTCATAACTCCTGACCAAATGTAGCATTCGATTTCATGCACAATGTAAATTATTCGACTTTGTTTTATCCCAGATGAATTGCATCCAGTAGAAGGAAGACCACTTATATACCATAACCTTGGGTTTAATGGGCTGACTAACTTTTATATAATTTAATACTACTAGGCTGGCCAAGAACAGCTTTCTTTTGTTTAACTATGCTTAGTAGCAGAGAATTTTATTCAACAATGGGAGACCCTGCTGCCAGCTTTGGTGTTAATCAGTTAGGCAAATATAAAAGTCTGGTAAAACAACACCTGCCAGTAAACTTTTGCCACATTTACATCTTGATGCAGTAACAGCTCCAAGACCCACCCTTAATTCCTATCTACATTTGTATACACACCCTTGGCTGAAAGAAACCAACTACAATTCATCTAGGGTCAACAAGGCAGGAAAAATGATCGTCAGATCTCTGTATAGGTACTCACATACCAAAAGAACCAAACAAGCTGTTGGTATCAAAACATTTCTGTTGACTTCAAATTTAGAAACATTAAGACTTGTCGAAATTAAGCTTGACTGTTCCTATCAGCACCAATTACTATGCATTTGTTGCTGATCATTCATGACCAACAATGACAAGGATTTCTGTAGTTATGTTGATTAAACATTAAAACGTACCACTGCATTCATTACTCTACAGTACCTGCAAAGTCTTAACAGCTTTTTGCTTCACCAGATTGATCTTCAGTGAAATGGCCATGGTTGATCCACAGCTTTAACTATAATATAAAAATATAACTATAAGAACAGCACATGTAATATAGTAATCTTCCAATTGATAATGAATTAGAAAGACAGGTATGGTGAAGGTATGTTAAAATTAGCATCCTCATTTCTATTTCTTTAAGCACACTTGTATGTAAATGATAAATGTAGACCAAAAAATATCATCTTGAGACTTGATATTCAACTTGTCAGTTCTTGTTTTAACTTGAATATCAAGTCTCAAGATAACATTTTTTGGTCTGCATTTTATCCTTTACACTTGCATAACCTCTGATTCAAAACTAATACATGAAAAACGCCTGTACAACTAACACAAGGATTTAACAGAGGATTAACAATTTAAAGATAAATTAATATGCATACTCTCTCAATTATAGCATGGGATATGCATGGTGCCATGTGACCAAATGCTTATTTTTAGGCTTGTATAAAAAATTTTCTCATGTAAAGAAGTATATCTTAGGTTAAAAACATTGGTTATCTACAATACAATATGCAGTTATTCATGTTTAGTTGAAACATTTAATCAGTGTTATATTAATTTTGGTAGTGGAGATCAAAACAATTGATATTAAACTTGATGTGATGTGTTTCTTTACGAGTACTGTTGGTGTTCTAGCATTTTGTTTATTAAATTGATTAAAACATGTCCTCCCAGCTGTACCAAAACACAAATCACATTGTGGTCATTATATCAAGACATTCATCTTACTGTGGGTAACCTTTTATATTACATTTGCAGCATTCATTATGCAACATTATCACCACAAATGATAAGTATATCATCTCTCTTTATTAGTTAGATCTCTCTTAATTATTTAGTAATTAGTTTTTGCATGCCAAAGAAAATTAAAGCTCACTAAGATGTCGCCTAAACAGGGAAGAAATGAGTTAACAAAATAATAGCTTTATGTCCCATATATCGCTCATGGAAGTGACATAACTTCATTGGGAAAGACTTCAATGTGTAGTTGTCATACTTGTAAAGTAACATACAGGAATGAAAAGATTATTATACAATATTGATTCATTAATCCAAAAACCTTGACCAGCCAACAACTTCAAAAAATATAAGAGAAAGCAAATTCTGAAAACCAAGGTCATCTTTCAACTTAAGATTTAAGTTAACAAAAGATGAAAACTTGGTCTGAAGATGATTTTGCAATAAAAACGAAATATCACCATTTCACAGTTTTCATCTTTTGTTAATTTAAATCTTAAGTTGAAAGATGGCCTTGGTTTTCGGAATTTGCTTTCTCTTAGATTCATTAATCTTTCCCCACTTTTGCATGCTATGATGCCAGTTATAACAATAAGCAAATTTGGACAACAGTTTTGCTATATTTAGACAACCATTTACACTCTCCCCAGAAACCTACATCAGTTTCACCAAAAAAGCATGGAGTAATAAACTGTTTTCTAAGTGTGGATTCATTTAGATTTTTAGACTCTAAGGTTCATTGGTATTGTCAGACTGGAACCCACTTTTTGAAAGTGTGAATATGCTTTCAACAGCATCTCACAATGTCCAAGACGATTACCAATCTAACAGGAGGAATACAAATCATTTCTATTTTAAGGGTTTGTCCCAGACAGTCAACAAGACTCAACGATTTTCGCAATAAATCTGGACTTGAAATTACAGGTATGCTTGCCCGGGACAGTGGGACATGTTTGACGATGCCTTCGCCTTGTATTGTACCAGAATCGCATTTCACTTTTTCCCCGCTAAAAACCCAACGTTATTGCTAAAACATTTCTGATACGACTACGGTGCAGGCCGGATAACGTAAACATGCGACAATTAACAAACAAAACTCACAACGATTACAAGTATTGTTTAACAGAACTTTTAAATACCTTTGTAGGAAAGCAAAAGTGAAGACAGTAAAACACATGGAAAATTGTTTGAGCGAATTGAAATTCAGCAACGCGAAGTTGTACTTTTATGATCAGTTCAGGAATACGAATTTACGATTAAATAGCAAGCCTGCTAATTTGCTACATCATTCAGTTAATTTCTCAGCTCCTAAAATGCCACACAAACTGTCATTTTAAAGACAGGTTGACACCTACTGTGTTTTAGGCACAGATTAACTAACCTAGTGCAGATTCGAAACTGAAACGAACTGCAAAACTTTCAGCAAATCTGGTCAAGAACAATGATGCAATGCAATACGATCTGTGATTCACAGAGGACGTTCCGACTCACTTCAGTTGTTTACATGGACTGACTAACATCAAAAACACTACGTCCCGACAAACCTTGTGTCTTCATGTGTATTGCGCTCACGTTCTTCAAGATTACGAAAAGGGCGCGTATTTCCTGAATCACTTTAACTGGGAAAAATTCTGTAGGACACATTTTTCGGTCTGTGTTTTATCCTGAACACGAGAGTATTATCGTGCAGTTTAGAGTAACATCCAAGCTTAATGTCACGTCTATTCTTCGTTTATTTAAGTAGGGAAATGGTTCCCAGAAAACGATTCAAATAATCGCTCAACAGCGTATATTTGACATATGTTTTCCACCTCGTACCTCATCCTTCAACAGTTGGTACTAAATGCGTGTCTTGTCTAAGGTAGTATGGAATGAGGGTCCGTTAAAACCGTATCCACTACTCATGACTTTCTGGCGCATCAATTTGACATAGACCATAACGTCTCACGGCCCTAGTAGATGATTTAACATCTTCGGTTAACTAACGGAGACAAATTTGATCAACATTCATGAAATGAGCATTATTCTCAGGCCAATGTATGTGTAAAAGCTTCAGCAGTCCGCTTCCTTTTCGAACTGTCTGATGATTATCTGTCAATACTTTTATGCTTACCACCTCGGCTGGTTGTCCTCGCACACAAGCGGTCCACCAATGTAACCTTAAAATCTTCGAAAAAAGCAAAACTAAGTAGTAAAACGCGACTGCTCTCTTGAAATTTGTCGAGTTACTCCCTCAGAAGATATGCTGGGAATATCAATTTCCAACACTTTTTGACTCGCGCCGTTAATGGAAGACTAGGGATAGTTTGAGCATCCGGTGGCTTTACGACGTGTTTCGACACTATACGAAGAATGATGACGTGCATTGCTCGAACCTTACGTAGCGGTGTCTCGTTCAGGGGTGGGACGGAAGGAGCGAGAAACTCTGTTTTTTCTCCTCCCAGCAGTCAAATGCTGCCATGCTGGCTGCAGCTCTTATAATCCATTCCCCCGTTTATAATTAAAAACCAATCGATACAACAAAGAAGAATTTAGCTTCGTTTATTATAGCAAGAAATTAGATTAAGCATCTTAGCAATGTTGAATAAAATCCCTTATGTTAACCCTTTCCTTGATGGACCATACTTCGATTTAATTTAAACGTGGACCTGGCCTTAATCTCTATCCTCAGTCTATGCGGACTCTTTCAGCCAAGGAGGCTAAAAGCCAGACTTGATTACTCAAGTTCAGTTTTACGATTTCTTTATAGTTCTACCATACTTATCGTGAAGCTTCCGCAGGCGATCCGAAACACCAGCGACGACTGAATTCCAAACTTTACAACATTCACCAAAATACGGTTGAACCACAACATAATATAATACACCAAGTATTAAATATTTAACATTTTATCCACCAAAGTAGAGGTGACTACAAGTGGATATTTAACGAGCCGCAAAGTGTCGAGGTAAATACCTACACGATTCACCGACACTGAGGTGAATAATTGTTTTAGCATATACCTCGCATAATTGTTTTCACGGCCTTACTTCTTTAAAACGTTTTGAAACACATTCTGAGCGCATTTATCGCTCAGTTGTAAAGGAAATACATATTCCAGGATACTTTATTGCCAAATTTCACTACATTTGGCATTGTCTGTCACGGCGGCTTAGTTTATTCGAAACAATTTCCTTCTTCTGTAACTTAAACATAACTGGACGCCATCTTAGTTTGCCCGGAGATGAATAGTGCACGATAATCCGAGATAGACGAACCAATCAGATTGCGCAAAGAACACTATCCACCGGCAAGGTATATGCCATATATATATATAAACGCGCGCACACACACAGCATAGTGCATGAAACTAATATTGTATAGTGCATCAAACAAATACAGTGCCTCAAACTAATGTACTGATCTGTATCGATACTCCCATTAAGGAACACGGCAGTAACTCTTGCAAGCCGTCAACCAAGGAAAAAACTATATACAAAACACAACATAACCCAAAAATGAAAATCTCGAAAACACAAAAAGTAATATATGGCAAAACAGTTCAAGTGATATCATGAGATGAATCATTGTTGTAATGTTTCTTGAAAATACGGGCGACAGAGGTACCAGGCGGGAATCGTAAACGAAGAAATAATAAAGCCCAGCAAAAAACACGCAAAATAGGCATATTATAACGCGATAGCCTTATAAACTAGCTCAAAATTATTTCCTATAATTGAAAACGTATTTGACCGGACTATATGACTCGCAATCCAAAAATTTAACCGGTCAAGTGTAGCCGGACATTGTCCCGCGTCCGTTGATGGGCCGTTATTTTAAGTCCTGACCTTTACAAGAATTACGGTCATTGCGATGGGAGAGCCAGGTGGGAATCTTAGACGTAATACAAATAGTAACGCCCAGCAAATGATACGAAACAGAGTCATAGGAGAAACGTTTAAAACAGGTTAATAAGACTAAGTCAGAGTGACAATAACAAGTTATTTACAATGAATATGTAAGTGACTAAGACTGATCAAATTACAATATAACGTGCTAACGTCATATCACATTGTCACTCTGATGATGTTGTATGTCGCGACGAAACGTTAGTCTTGTTAAAATGTTTTAAACGACTCTGCTATGGCTCTGTTTCGTGTCATTTGCTGGGAACTACAGTCACATAAAAATCAGGCTCAACTCATATCTTGGGTTTTCAAGACGTACGTTTCTGGGATTATGTTATGTCTAGAAAGTGTATTTAAAAGTTAAAACCCCAAACTAAACCTGGGTGTAAATGTATATCATACAGAAATAAACTAAAGTTAATACAGTTTCTCCAACCATTCTACAATACAACGTTTAGAATTATTCGCACAACAACACAAGTGACATAAATGCAAATTGCAACCATAATTGCAATAATTGCCAATTTTCTGGCATGCAGGCCCAATTCTGCAGCACTTCCAACATTTCCAAGTCGGAATTGCTCTCGAGACTGTAAAAAAACAGAAAGCAAGAAGTTTATACTTTATTTTTTCACACCGCGCTGTTCTCCCAAGGATTTTAATCGAGAGCGGTGGATAAGTGATATTCCTAAAATGCCATGAATATATCATGTTACATATATTTGTATGTTTTGTTGAATATTTATATCAGGGGCCCCAATTACGCAAATTTTTGCGTCCTCTTTCCACCACCACCAAAATTACCATTTTGAGTACAAATGCAACGGCCATTTCTACGGCCACAAACATAACTATTATCATTGATATTACCGTTACTATTATTAGTACCATCAATATTACCATCACTATCACCATCCCTATCATTACCATAATCACCATTACTATCACTATTACCGGTACTACTCCCACCACCTTAAAATTTTAATCCACCATTATCACTACCACTGTTACCATTAACATTATAGCTACCACTATCACAGCTACTAACATTAGCAGTACAATTGCAATTATCATAACCATTATCACTTGTAATTACTGCCGTTACCATTGTTATCGTCATGATATGATATGATATGATATGATAACTTTATTTTAGCCATTAATCCTTTCCGGCCCGTACCCGATTTTTTAATTTTACTCTGGCTAACGCCAGACGATTTTACTAGTCATGGGGTGACGTTACGGACAGGAGGAGATCAACCAACTTTAATCAGACAACCACACGGAGCTGTTCGAACTTAAGTGTTGATTAAGCGCCAGAGAATTAAGCCCCAGTCACAAGGTACAACGATAACGATACGATAGCGGTATGATAACGGCAAATATTGTTCGTCTATAAAATGTCTGTGAGCGGTCGCACGGCAACAACAACGATAAAATTATCATGTTTTATACGCACATTCTCAAGCTATTCTACTCAGAAAAACGTTCTGAGTCTCTGACGTGAATCGAACTCGTAACCTTCTGGTCGCCGGTGAAAAGGTTACGGGGGTTCGATTCCAGTCAGGGACTCAGAAAGTTTTTCTGAGTAGAATAGCTTAAGAATGTGTGTATAAAACATCATGTACCTACCAAGTTACCACATTTAATAGCAAGTCATTGATTAGCAGTAAATAGACGACATATCGAGACTTGCAGACTGGCAGTACATATGTCTACCATCAATTCGAACCAGTACATAAATGTAACCTTCGCTCACCATCTGAGTCTATGTAGCTCTGGTTAGAGCATCTCACCGGCGATCAGAAGGTTACGGGTTCGATTCCCGTCAGGGACTCCGAACGTTTTTCTGAGTAGAATAGCTTAAGAATGTGTGTATAAAGAATATCATATACCTACCAAGCTACCACATTTAATAATAACTCGATAAAATTATCGTTGAACGATAACGATTTTAAAATCACCTACCGCAGTGATTTTTTTCAGCTGGATAAAACGGCACACTTTTAGCTAATTAAAACTCTGGTTTGCTAGGCCATCTAAACTGCGTCCATTGTTTCTTTACTGAATTTTCCAATAGCCTTAACAGCTCATGCGGCGACATTCTAAAATACTCACGGAATTATCTTCGTATGAAGCTAGCTCTCTTACTAAAGTGTGAAATTCACCCCACAGAAGCCACTGTTTACGAAACAAAACAGATTCCGAAAAGTGTTATTCTTAACTTGTGATTCAAGTTAAAAAAGAGTAGACAAGAAGGCACACGGTAATATTTCGACTCTATTTCAGGGTCGTTATCAAACGAAATGAATTACAAGGCTTGCTGAGCGATATATATATATATATATATATATATATATATATATATAAGCGGACTTTTTTGGACACAAGTATTTGATTATAAATAAAATAGCATTTGTCAACAAGAAAAGAGAAATAGACGTAGCCACTCGATTTGGATATGATTTATTGCACTAACGTTTTCGCTATAAAGCTCTTCAGGTGCTCTCAGGTGCTCTCAGGTGCTACCTACCTATATATATATATATATATATATATATATATATATATAAATTAGAAGTAGTAGAGACCAGGTCGAAACCATATGAATAGAGTGTTCAATACCAAGGTAGAGCGGAATAAGTCGACAAGATAGAAACTTGGGTTACTTCATTTATTTACTACAATATTGTTTTGTATGGCAAGCGTAGCCTACCACACTCATCAGGTAAATGTGCATGGCAAGCGAAGCCTACCACACTTAAGAATGACATTACAATTAATTATTCAACGACAGACAATTGTTTATACTATAACCCGAATGTGTCTGGTCTTCTTTTTTCTCTGCTGCCTTCTCCATAACAGCCATAAAAGAAGCGGCTTTTCTAGTTCTAACTCCGTCCTGTTGGCTGGATTTTGCTTTTGCGCTAGTTAGTTCATGAGGCTTGGACTGGTCACTGTGCCATCGCGCCACTGAACAACAGATGACTATTTTTCCATGTTACGATGGCACAATGGCCAGTCCAAGCCTAATGCATGATTGCTTACAGTCAGCGCAAACACAATGGGAGCGTGGAGATATGCCCGCGCGGATATCTTATCGTTGTCACTTGTCATGGTTGTACAGTGTGAGCTGGGCTTTAGCCAGTGCAAGGTACAAAGAAAAAAACAACTAAAAAACAGTCTTGGGCCGAAGATGATCAGTAAACGGGTGCTGCTCGCCTGCTCTTCGGTGAGAACACCGCTGACAATCTATAAGCAGCGGCGTAGATTATGGGGGCGTAGGGCTGTTTAACACCCCTCAAAAGTTTGTGAAAAAATAGAAAATTTGGGCAAAAAATGAATAGTAATTTGGGCAAAATTTGGTATGGTAAAGTACGTCAAAATCCTTTTTGGTTACTAGTTTATATTTAATTTACGTATTGTGGCTGAGGAATCGATGGTACACCATACATGGTCTAAATGCAAGTCAAATTAAATTCAGGCAATTATCGAAAGCACTCGATATTCAGGCAAGTTAAGCTGCATTTACCAATTATTTTAGTGGTTTGGCCACACATAAATGATTTGTTATTATAGCATTGGCATCATTTAACTTTGTCATTGTGGAATGTGACTGAACAGTTATTATCAAAATCACCATCGTCTTCATCATCACCATTACTATTCTGATCACCATAAACACTGCTTTTACTACCACCTCCATCATCATAACCTTCAAAATCATCTTACGACCACCACCATTGCCACTACCACTACCATGACCATGTTTACCACCACCATTATCTCAATTGTAAACATTACCATTACAATCACCATAACCACGACTAATACAATTACCACCACCATAGCCATTACCACTACTATCACCATTACTATTACCACTACCATCGCCATCATCATTATAACCATTATTAGAATTACCATCACTATTGATATTACCACCCTCAACATTGCCATTACAATCACCATCACTATCACCATTACCATTACCACTACCATCACCATCACCATCACCATTATCACCACTATTAGAATTACCATCACTATTGATATTACCACCCTCAACATTGCCATTAAAATCACCATCACTATCATCATCACCATTACCATTATCACTACCATCACCATCTCCATCACCATCACCATTATCACCACTATTAAAATTACCATCACCATTGATATTACCACCCTCAACATTGCCATTAAAATCACCATCACTATCATCATCACCATTACCATTATCACTACCATCACCATCACCATTATCACCACTATTAGAATTACCGTCACTATTGATACTACCACCCTCAACATTGCCATTACAATCACCATCACCATTACCATTACCACTACCATCACCATCATCATTATCACCACTATTAGAATTACCATCACCATTGATATTACCACCCTCAACATTGCCATTACAATCACCATCACTATTACCATTACCATTACCATTATCACTACCATGACCATCACCAATATCACCACTATTAGAATTACCACCACTATTGATATTACCACCCTCAACATTGCCATTACAATCACTATCACCATTACCATTATCACTACCATCACCATCACAATTATCACCACTATTACAATTACCATCACTATTGATATTACCACCCTCAACATTGCCATTACAATCACCATCACTATCACCATCACCACAACAACTACTACTATTACTGCTACTACCATTACCACCATTATGATAACCCTTACCATTACCACCACCTTCACCATTTTCTATCAGCACCACAACTAAAGCCACTTCCATTTCTGTAACTATGAACACCATCATTTTATTATCATTATCATCGCTACATTCCTTGAGCAAATAATTACATGAACAAGAACTCCTCCCTAACTTAAGAATACAACCTCACTGATCAAAATAGAAACACAGAAATTACATGAACTATACAAGTACCTTAATGGATCTCAGCAAGGCAAATATTCCAATGAAGAAGCAACAGAACATGCTTATAACAGACAAAACCATATTGTCTGGTGGAGCAACTGTATGGTGAACAATGACTCCTGGTTGCTAGATAAAAAGTTTGTTTGCAAAATTTAAAAAAGAAAATTTTGAACACAGAATTAACCAAAGAATTTAGGACATCCACAATAAAAAACCAAAAAAACCAAAAATAAAACCCAAAAAAATCTTGGGCACAAAAACAAAACAGATGCACTGAGAGTGAAATTCCAACTCAGGCACAAAAGACTGTGGGTGCTTACATGAGTTATGTTATTAGCATCTTTGGGCATTCAAATTTTCAATACTCTAGCTACTTTTTTATTTCCTCCTACTATTTTTTGACAAAATGAAGACCTTGTTGTTGCAAATTTCATTACCACTAACTCTTTCCTGACCACAGGTCCCTGTTGACAAATAAAATTGTCTTGGGTTAGCCAGGGAAAAAGACCAAAAGGTTCACCATTGTCTCCAAAGAGTTAACCTTAGTCATAATATAAATTCATGAGGATCTGAACTAGGTTTACATTTAACAAATAGAAAATTGCTCGAGTGTCTCTGTGATGTGAGAGAAACATGAATGATGTCACACACAAAGCATAGTTGAGTGTTTTCTGGTATTTTTCTGGCTGAAATGGTGTCATTCATATTTCTATCACAGTACAGAGGCACAAAAACCATTTTCTATTTGTTTTATAAAATAACCAAGGTTTTTTCCAAGTTTTCCTGACATCATCCATGTCTTTATACATTAATACAAAATGAAAATGATGTCATCCATGTCTCTGTACTCTGAGAAAAAATGAGGCTTATCCAATCAGAGCATGCATAGGATGTGTGTTATTTTATACAATTATATACACAAAGTATCTTACCTGGGTTATAACTGTTGTAGTCTGTGTTGAAGAATGATAGCCTTGAGTTGGTACAGTCTGAGTGGTATATCCAGGAGCTGCACCCTTAGGGTGACCTTGAGGTGCACTGTGAGGAGGGTACCCAGGAGAAGTACCTTGCGGGAGATACCCTGGAGGAGCACCTTGAGGAGGATACCCTGGAGGAGCACCTTGAAGAGGGTACCCTGGAGGAGCACCTTGAAGAGGGTACCCTGGAGGGGCACCTTGAGGTTGGCCTTGTGGGGGAAGTGCTTGTGGATCTTGGACAGGGTATCCTGGGGGCACACTCACTGGATAAGAAGCAGAACCCTGCAGAGGATAAGGAGTGGTACTGGGGGGATATGGCTGCTGAACAGAACTGCCAGGAGCTTCAGGTGGATATCCAAAAGTGGCATCATATGATGGTGGTCCATTACCTTAAGAAAAACAAAATATAGGTACCGGTAATTAATTCTCTGTAGTTTACACATCTGGAATTTCAACTACAGTGGAACCCTGCTATAATGTGGTTGACGAGGTCCATTGTGGAGATCACGGTATAAGTGAAGTGCATTATAACAAAACATGCCTCTAATCCAAGTCAAAGTTAAACAAACCCCACAATCAAATTACAGTAGATGTCGTTGCATGCTATTCAGAATTCACAGTTTTTATCTTATCAGAATTCATATCTTCATGTGGAATTGCACATGGATTAACAATCCATGGTAAGTGTCATTGTGATCAAACATTATTTCAGGTGAGCACAGTAACTGTACTGAGTCAAACAGACTGTTGTCATTAATGTGGTGTTTCCACAAATTTTCATTTGCTTTTTCAACCCTTTTTCAATATTATTTTGGCAACAAAGTTTGACATGTGTAACATTAACCTGTGCAAAGGACTGGTAATGAGATCTTTGGGGTCCATGAATCAATCACATTATACCAAGTCAGGTGTTATATCAAAGCACATTATAGCAGGGTTCCACTGTACACTTGAAGTCTTATTTTTAAAGTGCAAAATTTCCAAGTAAGAAATGTTACTGTTTTAGGGACCAAGTGTTCTGGTTTTATAACATGCAAACTTAAGATGCAGAGGCATGAACAAGGCACTGACTTTTTTCAAGCCTGCAATGACATGCCATAACAGATTTAGTCAAGGTTAACATGCTATACATGATAGCACAAATACTTCAAAGACCTACTTTATGGCTCAACAGCATCCAACTGAAAGCTGTTGCATAAATTAATACAACTTAGAGTTTTTCAGCAGCTCGCATAACTTAGTTGCAAAGGTTATTACCTGTAACCTAACCATTTGTGCATAAATATTTTTGAAATGACAATTTCTAGTATAACTCTTCAAACTGACAAGATGTGAACCTAAGGAGCTGTTTATATGAGCAGGAATATATGGGGTTGGCTAGGCTGACTCATTAGAGATCTCATGAGGATAAAAAAGATGCCTGAAATGAATTTCATTGGAAGAAGATATGATCTAGTTTCATTACAGGAGCGATGAGCAAAGAGTTGATTTTGAACTTACCAAAAACCAAAACTATGTTAGTCACTGGAGTACAACTAGCTAATAAATTCAGTCAACTGGAACTTAATATACTGGTCCATAAGAACAATGTTGAAGAAGTGAATGTACATAAGTTAGTCGGAGTTTACATCAATAAGGAACTAAGTTTTACTGAACATGTAAATGTAATGTGCAAGAAATTAGGACAAAGAATTGGAGTTTTAAAGAAAATCAAACGGCATCTCCCATTAGAAGAGAGAAAATTATATCATAATGCATTGATAAAGCCCGTTATGATGTATGGATGTACAATATGGAGTTCTTGCTCATGTGAGAATGTCAAACAAGTGTGTAAGTTACAGAAGTGAGCCACACAAGTAATTCTTGATGCAAATACAATGGAAAGAAGTGCCAAACTTTTCAGAAAGTTAAATTGGTTGCCTTTACATGATGAAATCAAAATTCAGAAGTGTTCTGTTATCTTCAGAAGAATAGTTGGGGAATCTCCTGGCTATATGGAAAAATTGCTTACTAGAAATGTGGATTTAGGCAACAGATTTAATAGACATCCACACATAAATTTAGTGTGTCCAAGATACCAGAGAGAAGGTGAAGGTGGAAGAACTATTATGGTAACAGGAACTAGACTGTGGAACAGTATCCCGGTCGAGGTTAAAAAGAAAAACTCTATAGGTTCTTTTAAATATGCTCTTCGAAAATATTTTTTAGATTATACCGATTAGAATTTTAACTTTTATTAATCATATTTTTACTGCTGCTATTTTCACATGATTATAAATAAGGTAATCTTTTTTTCAATATGTTTATTATTGAGATTTATAATTTTTATTTATATTACTGGATTAGAGGACCACAAGTTTATCAGTACACTACTGTTACATGTTATCCTCTATAAATAAAGTTGTCATCATCATCATCATCAAATCAAATCAAATCATATCATTCAAATTATATCTTTAAGGTCAAGAAATGATTTTTGTAACTAAAGTCAACCCAGTTAACTGGGTTAATTCTATTTCAGAGTCATCCTCAGGGTATTATGAAAGGAAAACTTCACAATTGACCAATTTAATTGTGAAGTTTTCGTTAACTGGGTTAGCCCAGCTTGTTTAATCAACCTCCAAATTTGCTTTTCTATTGCAATTTTGAAGTTATGCTTGATTGCTTGCCACTCACAGGAACACCTCATATGATCCTGAGGGGATGTAAGCTGATTAGTTAACTATTCATATTTAATACATGCTTAATTTTAAAAAGTAATTGTTTTGGAAATTCTTATGAGACAGAATATAGCATAGAAAATTCTTAAGCTATTTAAGAATGTTCCAACACAAAAATTCAGATTAGCTATTAAAGATTACAATACAAATTTGGAAACATTTTTTCTTAAAAAAACAACAGACTCCTCGTTTATTTAATTGCAGCTTCAAATACTGATGTCTTCTTATTCTAGGTACTGGTATTATCACAACGTGTAAGTGGCAGCTTTAACACGAGATGATTAATTCAGTGAACATAACTTACCTTTTTCACTAGCCATTATGTACAAAAGTTAAAAAGTGTATGCTATAGAGCTGCTTCTACAGATAACTCGCTGGCAACCCTAGAAACACAAACGTATTAGTAACCAGCTAGTAGTAAAACAGCGAAAAGCAAACGAGTGAACATACAGTATACAGCAAACTGAAACTTGGAACACGATTTGACAAGCGTTTCCAGCCGAGGCTTATTCGACTTTACATTTGAAAATTTCTCTTTTTATTACAAACGATCCACCTGTATTAAAAATTGCAACTTGAAAGCTGTAATTGATAAGCTGATTTTCCACAGCACCAACATATCAGCCGTACGTATACTGTGCCATTAATTTGTTTGTATTTTGAAATGCCTTTCATAAATATCAATACACGCGCATTTCCTAAGTTAGATTATTGGATCAAAACGGAAAACTTTGGCTTTTCTTTTAAGAATGGATTGTTATCTATGAGATTTTAGATGATCCTACAATAGTAGACCGAATGTGCACGAAGTTGAACTGATGAAAACATTGGAACGTCGAAATCGATTTGAAAGTTACACCCTCGAAGCAGTTCTTGAGGGTTAACTGTTTCCGTTCGAAGCCAAGTGATTTGCGTAAGAACATACCTCGAAACTTTTCAGCTATGATTAGACCTTCTGTCAATATCCAAGAAATCGAAACGCAATAGAAACTGAATTATTCAAAATGTCAATTTCATTAGTCATGTAGCACCCACCTGCGTATGGCGACGTTTACTTCCGTAACCCATGGGAACGGTAATTGGACAATACAATGACACAACAAAGACACAGCCCCCAAAATGAATACAATTAGTATTCCCAGCATTAAACATATAGGAAAGTCCGATCACAGGCGTTTTTGAATTTTTTCTTCATAGGAAAGGAGATGCAGTGGGCGTATTGGGGGAAGAATAGGTTTGACACTTTTTCAGTCATGATTTTTCCTGGCGTTTTGCAGTGGTACTCCACTTTCCCAAAGCAAAACTGATCCATACTAATTACCAGAGAACCAAAACAACAAAAAATTGATTTAAGAAATTCTTCTTTACAGCTTATCAAAAATTTTCAAGACCTGGCAAACCTATGCAACAGTACTTGTGGCATAACTATTTGGATCCTGGGGGTCTTTGTCCACTTCAAGGACAAGCCAAACTGATAGAATACTGTGATCTTCAACAACCACTGTCAAATAAGACATTTCCTCAATTACAGGTGTACAAAATAACATATTTAAGTGTTCAAGATACACCACCTCAAATCTGTACAAAAAGCTTTCCCACCAAAATCTATCATGTTCCATCAAGGTTATCTTGTCATTAGAAATGTCCTAGTTACTGTAAGATAATTTAATGTACTTTACCGTAAAAATACAGTGATGAAAACTTTGCTGTAAGGTCAAGGAACAAATTTGTCCCAAGGGTTCTAGGTGTGGTTATCTGTTAATGGTGAATATTTGGGTATAAGGATATTTTTACTGAATGTACTGTATAGCCAATTTTTTGGGGGGATAGGATTTCAGGGGTTTTTTGGGAGAGGGAATGCATTGGAGAAATTTTGGTATGTCTGAAGGAATGCAATGTGTCTATAAATCTGTTGGTCAATATCATTGCAATGGTGGAACAAGGTTCAAAGCAAATACATGTGATGAATATAATTGCCCAGCAAATAGTTTTCAGCAAAATCATAATAAAGGTTTGGAATTTCGAGAATGTTTAATACTAATGTTTTGTTACATATCACATAACATCATCAGAGTAAGTAGTTACAAGGTTGAGTCGGCATATATATTGCTAAAGTATTTACAAATGTAGAAGGTGATGGAAGCAGAGGGGGAGTGATTAAGTAAGAAGACAGAAATCAATTACCAAGACAGGAGGATTAATCAAATGAAGATGAAAGCTCAGTGGGTAAGAAAGAAAGAAAAAAAAAGTAAAAAAAAAGTTGAAATCAAAATAGTGTAAAAGGAAGAGGTCAAATGTTGGTGTTAAGAGCTGTTTGCTCCATAATCAGTTAATTTCTATAACAAATTTGGCCTAGCCAAAAGGAAAATGGGCTACTATGTTCAAATTTGGAGACAACATCCTGAATCACACACTATTGTCCTTTAAGTAGAAATTTTAAATTTGACCCTTAGCATTCAGTATTAATTACACATCATTTCTCCAGTGGGCTCTTACTTTTGCAGCACTCTTTCAATGATGTCATGTGATTGGTTCTTATTTATATAATGTTGAACATAGGAACATGTTGGTTGTATTTTTAGGTTCTTGTCAACAACATAGGATAATGCAGCCTACAGGAAAAACAAAAATGCATGAAAGCCATTAATAGCACTTAAAAATTCCTTAATGTACAGTTCAGATTTTTGAATTTTTAAGCATGATTATGTTGACAAATGTTCAAGAAATAGCCATTATTATTCTGTTGATCTCTTTAATTTTACTGTTGTTTGTTAACAAATGCAGAGATGACATTACAACATGATAAGAAGAGAATGGTGGTCCACAAGATTATTCAACAGGATCAATGATGATGAAAAGTTTGTTCTCAACGTTTATCTCAGAAAATTTCTGAGCTCCCCAATGGGAATCGAACCCGTGTCTCCCGATTGCCAGTACGGTTATTTTACCACTAGACTATAGGGTCTCAAACGGCAAGCATGATGTTAATTAGAGACCTGGTTCGTAATATTGATATGCCTCTTTCGTACTTGAAAGCTGAACATACCTGTATGATCAGGTATGTTCAGCTTTCAAGTATGAAAGAGGCATATCAATATTACGAACCAGGTCCCTAATTAACATCGCACTTGCTGTCTGAGACCCTACAGTCTAGTGGTAAAACAACCGTACCGGCAATCGGGAGACACAGGTTTGATTCCCATTGGGGAGCTCAGAAATTTTCTGAGATAAAGCTTGAGAACAAACTTTTCATCATAAATGGATCAATGATGTTTTTACTAAGTTATGATGTCCTCTGTACTTCTATATCTGAACAGAAAATGTCAAAATGGAATTTACTGATACTTGTTGTTACAGTAAACATGGGGTTCAAACCAACAGGCAGGAATGAGCATAATTTTAGTCAAAATAAGGAGAAATGCACACCATTTCTGAAATTTTCAAATTTCCTCATGTCCTTTAAGCAAATTATTCTTATCTAATTTAAACCTTAAAAAAACCAAAGAAAGGATGCTGGTTTTATGAAAAGAAAAATTTCAAGGCATTAAGGAAAACTAAAACAGTCATTGGTACAAAACAAGTCAAGATGACTACCAATAGCCAGTAATTAGCTGAGAGAAATCAAGCCACTAATTTGTTCAGCTCTACATATAATCAAAACAGCTGTCCTTTAACCCTTTCCTGTCCATGAGGTCAAGCCTTGACAAGTAAACTCATCTGGCATTACCCAAAGTAAAATACCCTGGTATTAGCTGGAGTATTGTGCCAAAGTTGAGTACAGACCCAAAAGGGTTGATAGGCCATGAGAATGCAACAAGCAACAAAACTGCATGTAGAATTCAGTTCATTGTGTAAATATGAACAGATTGTAACAGCATCTGAAATTATACACATGAAGTCTATATATTTATGTACTATCTTATGGACATATAAATATAAATGTATACTTGCATATTATGCAATAAGCAAGTTTCTTCATTACCTTAACTAAATGGCCAGCTATTCCTTTTCCTCTTTGGCTTTCAGGAACTTCAGTATGATACATATCTATGACTTTATTTTCAAGAATCTGGTATTGCAGAATGGCCCTTTCTAAGAAAATATATACATATCATTAGTGAACTCTTTTACCTCCAAACTTTAAACTGCCAAAGGTTGAAAACAAGTTATAAAAGTTTCAGGGACTACAGAGCTTGGTGGCAATTAATGCACCACATACCCGTCCTATACACACTTTTTTCTTTGACATTACTTTTTTCCCATTTAGCAAGTGGTTATCAAACTGATAAAAAAATGTATTAATTTTAGAAAGAAGAATTTAACTCATTTAGGGCCAAGGGCACTCAATCACTTTACTCTGGCTAACACTAGAAAATTTTACTTGTCAATGGGATATGAGGCCTGCCCCTTAATGAGTAAACAGCCATCTCCTTAACCCATTGAGGGACAAGGGAACAATCTATCATTTTACTCTGGCTAACACCAGATGATTTTACTCATCAAGGAGATGAGCCCCACCACTTAAAAAGTTAACCTATCTCCCCATGGCAACTTTGCTCCAGGAAGTTTTGCTCCGTCCATTTTGGATAATGCTTTACGATCCCTGACTTTGATTGCTATAAAATATTTTACAAAGTCAACGTCTCAATTTTTCTTTTCATGTCGTGCAACGCATACTACGATCCTTGATTTTCATGGTGGCTTTAGGGAATTTAGGGAAAGGCTACATGCAACTATAACACGTTTATCTTGGACATATAAGCTTAATCACGCCTTGGTAGCACGTTACTGCTTTTCAGAATGCCTAATTTAATTTTAATCTCAGAGTATTTCACTCATAATTTCAAAGCACCAGCAGAATGCTTAAATTTAGTCTGAGGCTCATAGCATTTCACTTAGAATTTCTAAGCACCATAATCTGACCATTACCTTTTCCAAGACTAATAAAAAACTCGTTGTTTGATATATCATGAACGACATCATGATCCATTTCCAAGCAACTTGAATAATTGTTCACTGAGTAAAAAACTAACTGGTTTATTGACCTACAAATGGAAACAAAACGCCAAGTCGGACGCCATGTTGGAAAACGCATTGCGCTTCTAAATGACTATATCCGTGCCATTCCGTGCTCACAGTAATCTGTTTCGTTTCAGGTTAATCAGGAGCGTGCTATTGAATTACCAGACGCAATAACTGATCCGTGCATATATCAAGCTGCCTGTGTTACCTACGCTATAAACAAAAAGGCTAGAATGCCGAAACAAATAAACAAGTATTTGATATTGATATACACAAAGAATAAAGGAAAAATTCGTTTGAAAATTTCTGTCTTCCATATTTATCAGTCTGTTTCTACGTGCGTTTTGTGTTGGCGCGTGTTTTGAAACTTGAAAGAAGCTTGGTCACCTGTTGATTGTTCTGGAAGAAAGATGGCGGCTGAATAGATTTACTGGTACTAAAACTCATATGACTTCTTTGAGCCGTTTCACTTTGGTTAAAAGAGGCGATATGACAGATTATTCCTTCATTAATATTTTTCCCTAATAATTCCTTACGTTCATGGAGATTTGCTTAATTCGATGTGATTGTTATGGTCTTAGGAAGATGTCTGCTGCTGCCTGTCCGATTGTTTATCTTTGACTTTGTGTTCTTGCTGACTTATTTCGGCGATGTAGTTGGACTGAGTAACGGCTCAAAGTCTACCTCAGAGGTTATGGCTTCTTCCTGGGCTATAAGGATTCCACTTAGGAGTGGAATGGATGATGGAAACCTACGAAAAATAGCCAAAGATATTGCTCACGAAACTGGCCTTTCCTTCCATGGGCAGATTGGACGGTTACGTGGACATTTTCTACTTGTACATGAGACATTTTACAGGGAAAATACCTATAATGGCACCGACTTAGAGGAAGAAACGCGTAGGATAAGCGAGGGACTTGAGAAACATCCTGAAGTAGAATGGTCAATGCAAGAAACAGTTAGGAAAAGATACAAGAGAAGTTTAAGATTCAAGGATTCATATTTTCCAAGTCAGTGGCATCTTGTAAGTTGAGTCATTTATTCGGGAAAATGTGGAGACGCACATGAAATTGTGGGGTAGGCAACATCTTTCCTGGGGTTTCAAAAAGATTTTGTTTAAGAGTTGGAGGTTTGTAGAGCGTTAGAGACTTGAAGACTGAAATCAATACTTTCTTACTGACATAGAGTACCTTGTTTTTGACAGTACTGTATTTTTAGTATACCACCACAGGAACATGACTGTAATATGTGGTAACTATCCAAGTAGAGCACGAGCATCCAGGTTTTTACCAAGTTTATAAGTCATCAGAGACTTGTGGTTTGTTTCCTGTCAAGGTCTTGATAACATATGCGGTCAGCTGTACTGTGACTACTGAAAGCAGGTTTCTGGACTGTGATTTATTCTAAAATCATGATAAAAAATGTGTTGAGGTGTTTATAACTATAAGCCTATGCAAATATCTATACAAGTATATATTGTACCTACCAGTACATATAAATCACTCTGACCTAATACTAAGAGCTGGTCAGCTTTGCAATATATTACATCATGGCCCTTAGGAGGATACATGTACACCATTACCTACATAGCACTTGATGCCAGAGCTTACAAAGTGTTTCACCAATGCTAAAAGAGTGTCATCAAGTAATTTCTATAATGATCAAATCATTTTACTGTAAGACTAGTGTAAAACTGTGGCACAAGTCAAGTGCTAACAGCTATAGTACAGTTGTAGCCATCTTGAAATCAGCCAGCTAAGAGCTCATTGAAATGCTTGCTTTCATTTATTTGTTTTCCATATATTTATATTGATTTATTTTACTCTGGTACAGATTAGTTAGGTTACTTCATAGAAAATGGTTGATAATTAGCTGTCAATGATTATTTTTTGGCTAATCCACTCATTCAAAACCCCATGCTCTTTTGAGCTCGTTACCTTAACTTGCATCTTTCTAGAAAGATTCCTTTGACATCCCGTTCCTAATTGTATCATGTAAAAACCTTATAAAACATCCAGATCCTTTTGTGGTTCAGTTCCATGGTCATTTTCTTACTATTGCTTGCCTTAATTGTGTAGAACAATCTCCAGTTTGTTGGTCATGACATCAATGTCACAGCAGTATGGGAACACAATATAACTGGACATGGAGTAATTGTTGCCATTGTAGATGATGGTAAGTTATAACAACTTGTGAATTTTTATGACTATAAGTGTAGGATTGCAATTTAAACCTTTTCTACCTGTATGATCTGTAAACCTTTTGTATGCTCTACCGATTTGGTGTAGTGTTGCTCATTGTAATGAAATATCTGATGACATTTTGTATACATTTCCCTCCGTGTTTATATAATATTATAAAACTATGAGGACTTTTTGCATGAAGCAAGATAAAATCTTGTATGTATCATTTCATTTTGGTCCATATCCAACTTTTTAATTTTATTGCTAGGAGAAACAGGCTACACCCAAAAGGGTGAATTATACCCCGTTTAATTCAGTCTGCAATCCATACCTGACTTTTTAATTTTACTCTGGTTAATGCCAGACTATTTCACTCATCATGGGAGACATCTTGAACTGGAAAGAGTTAGTGAGCTAAAATATCCTCATGTTATTCATGAGGAATAATTGTCAAGGGGAGAAATCTGATATACATGATACGTAGGCTTTGGCATTCACGTATGACCATGAATTATGAATACAATATACAGTATATACATGATCAAGTGAATATGTAAAGATAGATATATGTAGGTACAAAAATCATGATTTATAGCATGAATATTTTTTTTTAATTTTTAGGAGTTGAGTGGACAAACCCAGACATCTTTGAAAACTATGTAAGTTGAGTTGGCTTAAGCCCATATAATTTGATGTACTCAATTACTCAATATGTGGGATATGTAGTGGCAACACATGACAATTTCTGCCCTTTCTGTGATTACAATTTCTAACTCTTAGTGTTAGAAACTAATAGGCATGAATAGTCTCCTTGAAGGCTATTTTCATTTGGCAAAATAAAGAATCAATGCTTCATAGGTATGAAGGAAACAAGGAGAGAATGGAGTTAAGCAAAACACATTGTAAAAAAGTTGAGATAAAGACAGACTTGTGACAGAGGTAAAGAACAGTTTAGAGGCAAAGAGAAAAACAACCAAATGTGAGGAACGATAGAGACAGAGGCAGTTACTGACAAAAACATCCCACACACACAGACATACTGGCTGGCTTGCTGACTGGCAGGCTGGCTTACTGGCAGGCATTCATCTGGCATACCAGCAATCAGGCTTGCAGATTGACTGGTAGGTTGCCAGTGTGCCTGTGAGCCTGCCTGTGCCAGATTGAGAAAGAAAAACTCATATGTGGAAGGGCAAGGACAGATGTTATTCCTGGAAAGCAGGTGTTACAATTGTTGGACACATGTCACTCTTTGACTAAGGGCCAATTCCAACCCAACGCAGTTGCTTGATTAAAGTTGCATTGACCAAATGTGAGAAAAATGTCCAATTTGACTCAACCAAACACTGCCAAGAAAGGCAGAAAGATAAAGAGATCTAAAGGAAGGGGCAGAGGAAGAGATGGTGAGAGAGCTATGTGCTGGTGTAAGGGTACAGGGGTGGATACAGGGGTGGTGATGAAGGTAAGGGGACACCAAAGGATGAGACTGAGATCAAGGACAGGGACAAGAACAGTGGTGGATGTATGGCAAAAGATTGTGATTAAGAAGGAAATGAGATAAAAGTGATGACAGAGTTAGTGATAGCTGCAGTAGAAACAGGGAATGATGCAGAAACAGGAAGAGAGATGAGAACAGAAATTAGCATGGCAGAGACAGATACTGGGACAGTTGTAAGGATGTAAATAAATGAACAGGGTCGTGATTTTTCTTGTTAAGGAGGGACCCATGGGTTAAAGGGAAGGGTTAAAATGTTCTAACCAGCAGTTTTGTTGCATTTTAGTGAAATCATGATTGTACAGGCACTTTTGTAATATTTTTATTTTGTCTTTTTTACTTATTTATTTATTTATTTATTTATTTATTTATGTATTTGTTTGTTTGTTTATTTATTTATTAAAAATCTTTGAAGCCAGGAAACCTTCTCACATAAGTGGTTTTCAGAAGGGTCCTGAACATAACAATAATAAATTAATGATTATTCTGCTAATTATTACCAAGTAAAAAGATATTAAGTGCTAAAATGCATTGGCACATTAAAAATTTAGATAAAACTAAGTATAGAGACAGTTAGGTATACCTAAAAAAGTTATTTTCAAAAGACAAAATACTGTTGGGAAGTTTGGTATCATTGTTCAGGTTATTCCAATCCTTTACAACATGGTATCCTTATGCCTACTCATCATACTATAGCATGGTAACCTTATGCCTACTCATGGTACTATAGCATGGTAACTTTATACCTACTTGTGGTAGTTTATCATGGTAACCTTATACCTACTCATGGTACTATAGCATAACACTCTTATGCCTTCTCATCTCCTATTTCAACTTTCAGTCATCTGAGGGGAGCTGGGATCTCAATTCCAATGATGCCGATCCAATGCCACGTGCAGATGACGTCGGACTCAATCACCATGGCACTCGCTGTGCTGGAGAAATAGCCGCTGTCGCCAATTCTTACTGTGCTGTGGGCGTCGCCTATGGCGCCAAAGTTTCCGGTAAGGAACTCCCAGCAAAAGAGAGTCTAATGGGAATTTTGAGCTGACAGACGAGAAACTGTGACACACTTAAAAGCTCAGCTGGAATTGAGCGGCTATAACACGTGCAGAGGCTGCTCATAATTTATGGTGATATACGCTCGAATATATGATGGAGAGAACCATTAAACAAGCTCCGAAAATCGGCATTTTGTAAACTCAAAATTTTAGGTTTCGGAAAGAAAATTAACATAAACGGTGTAAACTCCATTATGAAATGTTTTCTTGAAAAACTTTATTCAAAGAGGGTTACGCTTAATAGTGCGACCCTTGACAATGACTTTGGAATGAAATCGAAATATTACCGTTTCATATTCGTCTTCTTTTCGTATCTTAACTCTTTACTTTACAAGATGCCGATTTTCGGAGTATGTTTTTGCTTTGTTTCTTCAAATTGTGTGTACACGTAAGTGTAAGGGCTTACAGCTCGCTCCCTAATGACATTTAACTACATGAATAAAAATCGTATACGCTCGCATTTGCCATTAAGTAATCTATATTAAATGGATTAAGTTTAAGTTCGTTTGCTCAAGCCATCAGTGACACTGGTCACTCGCTTGGACTTTTCCGGCGTACGAGCTATTTAGCCCGTGTTTAACCGACATCTGTACCATAGAGCTGCAACTAGAGTTTTCGTTGACAAATGTACGTCAAATAAGATAGTGTCGCACAGGTGACATTCTTCAAAGGTTGACGCAAAGTTTTGCTTGCCTTTAGTCGAGTTCACTTTGGTTCCGATACTCTTAAATTTTTTAACAGAGTGGTAAATATATGCTGCTAAAAACTTCTCTCAACTTTAGGAATTCGTATACTTGATGGGCCGATGACAGACAGTCTAGAAGCAATGGCTTTTAACATGAATCCTCAAGTTAATGATATTTACAGTTGCAGGTGAGGAAAGAAATGCCAGGCTAGTCTTCGTCAACTCAAATGCCTATAGTCCACACTGTTAGCACTTTGACGAGAAACTTTCCGCTGAAAGGGTTTATCTTTTTGTTGGTTTTTAGTCCTACACTAACCTTACGAAAATTTCGCATTTCATTTCACATGTAAAAAACATGGAATTGGAACATTTTCATATGTGAAATTTTCATTCCACGTATGAAATGGGAACATTTTCACATGTGAAATCCCTAATTCACATGTGAAATAAACTGGTTCAAAATTTCACATGTGAAATCTTGGTGTACAAAACATGTATTTTGCCTATGAAATGGAAGATTCACGGATGACAATTTCATATGTGAAACTGCATATGAAGCTCTTGTAAGAGTATATTCATCACGAGGTATTTTTAACACATTGATGTGCGTTACAGAGCTTCATCATTTCCTCTTATGCAGGTCTTACATTCAAAACTGTGGTGTTAAATATTTACGTCATTTTTGATTAGCCCACTATCGCTCCATTCTGACGTAAACTGAGTTCCCAGATTCCTAAATACATTGGTGTCACTCAGAGCAATAAACTAGTGAGGGCCTAGAAGTAAATCATACAGTAAAGATCAATTACAAAGAATAAATTGCTCCATAACGGCCACTTGTCAGGTACATCTTTTGAATTTTGTCCTGATCACCGATGAGTATCTGCTCGGGCTGAACTTGTTTTTTACACATTAGCTTACACAATACACTTTTGCTCAGAGTGTGTCACTGATCGGACTCAATTAACATTTAACACGATCGAAGTGTTAGTATTTTATAACAATACCATGTACTTCTGCTCCGTTTAGTTGGGGACCAGATGACAATGGAAAGACAGTAGATGGCCCTCATCAATTGGCTCAGGTAAGATGGCAAAAACTCGAAGTTGAATAGCCGCTGTTAAGTTGTGAAATTTTCATGTCTATTACTTTATGTGTTAAGAGGTCGACTCCATTTTGCCAGTTGTCCCTTCAGTTACAGAACGGCTCGCACGGTTACTCAATTCGATTTGCGTGACCCGTAGCCGGGCGTGCAGGTAGTTTTACCACATTTTTTTTGTGGGCGAAATACCTGCTTAGCTTCTATACATATACAGAAACGCGTAGTCTACCGGGCCCTTTAGTCTGGTCCTTTAGTCATAATCGCCACCCATGAAAAGAATTTTTATGTTTTTACTTACTGTTGTTTTTTATTTATTCTTCCTTTCAGGCCGCTCTGGCACATGGCGTCAGGGAAGGACGGAATGGATTAGGCAGCATTTATGTGGTAGCATCCGGGAACGGAGGGCACTACAAGGACAACTGCAACTTTGATGGATATGCCAATTCTATCTTCATGGTTACTATAGGTTGGAACCTTACTGTGTCATTTTTTTTTTCAGGGTTTTATACAAATTTTCTTTGCACTTTTAATTATGAGATATATAGTTTGGAGATGTGGGAGCTTGGAGATATTCTTGAATGATAGTTGAACTTGTACCTAAGCCGAACATCTGAGTCTCGGTAGCACAATGGTTAGAGCGCCTCACCGGTCATCAGAAGGTTGCGGGTTCGATCCCGTCTGGGACACAGAAATCGTCTTTCTGAGGATAGAGCTTGACGAACGTTCAACTATCATTCAATTTTTTTTATATTTGTCTTCGGTTTTTTCACACAAACCTCTCTCCCTTGTTCCTCGGTCTCTAGGAAAATCTCTGGCAAATACTTTCCCGTACGGACCTCGCACTCGGTTAATAAGTATTTAGTACAGTCCATGCATTTTCCCTCAATCAACAAATTATTTTAATTTAATTTCACACTTGCGTTGTTGGGTGGCACAGTGGTAGTGAATGTGTCTCTCACCACTGTGACTAGGGTTCAACTCCGGCTCCGTGCAGTTATCTGATTAAAGTCACATGCGAGAAGAGTGTTGTCCAGTTTGACTCTACCAAACATCGCAGGTTTTCTCCGGGTACTCCGGTTTCTTCCTGCAGTAACACTGGACCCATGAGGGGTGGCCCTTACTGGACCTCTAGGGAGAACAGCTTAGGTAGCTGATAGGATTATCCGGTATAAATAAAAACACTCCTTACACACACACACACTTTAGTTGTTTCATGAATCCTATGTCAAACTAATTTCTTGCTTACCAGGTGCTGTTGACGAATCAGGTCAGATGCCATATTATGCTGAGCATTGTGCTGCCATGTTGGCGTCTACGTACAGCAGCGGACAAGGACCCTTGAGGAATATCGTAAGTTTGGTATTAATTTAAGTTAAGAGATCCATTAACAATTCATGAGGAAAATACAAAAGAAAATCATTCCCGTGTCGTGTCTTTATATGTGATAAAAACGTGATTACTTTTCTCCTCCAATTTTCTCGACTTAGAAGACATTAATTTTCAAACTTTCTTCTCGAATTAGCGTATCAAGGGTTTGTTTTTAAGCCGTTCGAAAACCTCCCAGTACGTGCTTTATCGGACCTAAAACTAAAACTTCTTATCTGATAAAGCACTCCTGCTCGTTTTTTAAACGTTACTTTACTTGCGACGGGAGGAAACTTTGGCCGCAACAGATGTAGGAGCTTGCTAGAACTAGCTTTTTTTTTTATTTTATTTGATTTTCATTAAGTGTACTTTGAGGCTAGATTAGGATAGAGGCTGGATGTTAAGATGTGGGAAATAATAAGGTCATGTTGGCACTTAGAAGTAACGAGAAAAGGTGTAGATGGTTATGGAGGAGAAGGTAGTGTTTGGGACAGGCTCGGTAGTAACAAATGGGGCAAGACTGCAGTGGAGATGAACAGGGGCTGAAGTTAGAGATTAAAAGACGGATAGATAGAGATGTGGTAGGTGTGACGTCGAAAATGGACAATGGAAATAGAGGTGAAATTGGAAGTGAAGGTGGAAGTGGAGATGAAGACAGAGGTGAATGAGGAAAAATGGATAAGTTGAGATGGAAGTGAATGAGAAGTGGTAGTGGAGAAAGAAACGGAGTGAAGGTGAAATTAAATGCCAAAGCGTACGTGCAGCTAAAATTCGACGTGGAAGTGGAAATGAACAACGGTTGAAAATGAAGATGGAGATGTAGGTAAAGGTGGACACTGGAGATGGTAATGAAGGGATGAAAATGGGTGCGGAGGTAAGGGTGGAGAAAGATTTCGAGGAAGCGACGGAGATGGAAATGGAGTTAGGAGTGGAAATGGAGGTTGCGAGTAAAGTGGAGATGTGAGGTGGCGATCAAAGCTGAAAAAAGGGAGGCAGAGAGTGAGACAAAGACGATAGTGGGCTTTAAGTTGGAGATTGACTTAAGAGCGGTGGTGGAGATTGAGATTTGGGTTCACATTTTTATTACTATTGACAGGTTACCACTGACTGGAGGATGGGATCGGGGACAGGGTGTACAAACAAACATACGGGAACCTCAGCTGCAGCTCCACTGGCTGCCGGAATGCTGGCTCTGGCATTACAAGTCAGGTAAGTTACATGGCGAGAAATCTCACATGTTTGTTGCCAGGTGCATTAGCTCTAGGCTTAGAGCAAGCAGTTATCAAGTTCACACAATGCTGATCATTTCATTAAGCATTAACAAGGTTAGAGCCAACAACTTCGTTGGAACTTGCAAGGAATAGATCGGTAGATTCACCACCGGCTTGTCGATATATGAACCGTCTCGACAACGTGAACAAGCTTCCAAATAACCAATTACCGACTTCTTCAAGGAATGGGAACAGGCCTTGCGATAGCACTCCTGTGTCTGTTTATTTTAATTACTTGTAAGAGGATTGCTTTAGGCTATTTGAGCTTGTGAAACTTTGGCTGTGTATATGGTCTGAGACAAACGTTATTAGCCTGACTTTTTTTTTCGACCTGCAGGTCTTGTCTTTCGTGGCGAGATGTTCAACATTTGATTGTACATTCTGCAGTTAAGGTAGACGAAACTTTTAAGTGGTTCTTATTCTTGTTTATTGTCCAGCAGTTTAATAATTGTCTACTTACCTACCTACCTACCTACTTACCTTATTGTTACTAATTTTCGCGGGTAGTAATTTTCGCGATTTTCGCGATTTTCCAAAAATCGCGAAATTAAAGACCCGCGAAAAAAGGTTTACGCGAAAATTAACCACGCGAAAATTAATTTCTATTCTATTTATTAATTTTCTATTTCTATTTTCTAAAAAATAATATTTCTTTAATCAAGGATAAATTGAGATACAGGTACATAATTAACCACGTTCTCAATTAAACTTCTACGTTGGAACTCTCTTCTTCTGAATCACTGATTTCCTCTCCCTGTTGCAGTTCTTTCAATATGTCCTTAGTGCAGTCATCAAATAATCCATTCTTGTATGGCTCCTTGTAACTAGTCAAGACAAGCTGTTTATATTTGTCAATTATTTCTCTGTTCCTTGCTGTGGCTTCCATTTCAATAACAACTTTGACAGGAATTTCCGATCCCCCTTGCACAAGTGGTGATCTTCGAAGCCCTTGCATGCCACCTGGATTATGAGCCTTTACAACCACTTGACTAGCAGTGAGGGAAAGCGCTACGTTACATGAGGATGGGAGAAAGCAGGAGTTGCTGGAGTAGTGAGGGGTGAATCAACTCTTCCTCCCGAGGGTCCGTTTGAAGAAATAGACAATGTACGGTAGACATAAAGTAAGGTAGTTACTCTACTTTGCTATAAACAAACATGGACCAATTTCATTTCATTATACTTATGGTTTTGTTCAGTTAAAGTATGTTGGAAACAATTGCTATTAATAAAGTATTATTTGCCAGTTCTGAGACTAACTGTTTTTAAAGCTGATCGTTTTTTGGCAGTTTTCGCGAAATTTAGTTCCCTTAAACGTACTTTTTTTGCCAAACCGCGACATTTAAGACCCGCGAAATATGCCTGTTCCATGTTCGCGAAATTAAGTACCCGCGAAAATTAGTAACAATAAGGTACCTACCTGCCTGCCTGCCTGCCTGCCTGCCTACCTACGTACCTACGTACCTACCTACCTACCTACCTACCTACCTACCTACCTACCTACCTACCTACCTACCTACCTACCTACCTACCTACCTACCTACCTACCTACCTACCTACCTACCTACCTACCTACCTACCTACCTACCTGCCTACCTACCTAACTACCTACCTACCTACCTACCTACCTACCTAATAACTACCTACCTACCTACCTACCTAATAACTACCTACCTACCTAATAACTACCTACCTACCTACCTAACTACCTACCTACCTAACTACCTACCTACCTAACTACCTACCTACCTACCTACCTACCTACCTGCCTACCTACCTACCTAACTACCTACCTAATTACCTACCTAATTACCTACCTAACTACCTACCTACCTACCTACCTACCTACCTACCTACCTACCTAACTACCTACCTACCTACCTACCTACCTACCTACCTACCTACCTACCTACCTACCTACCTACCTACCTACCTACCTACCTACCTGCCTACCTACCTAACTACCTACCTACCTAACTACCTACCTACCTAACTACCTACCTACCTAACTGCCTACCTACCTAACTACCTACCTACCTACCTACCTACCTACCTACCTACCTACCTACCTAACTACCTACCTACCTACCTAATAACTACCTACCTACCTACCTACCTAATAACTACCTACCTACCTAATAACTACCTACCTACCTACCTAACTACCTACCTACCTACCTACCTACCTACCTAACTACCTACCTACCTACCTACCTACCTACCTGCCTACCTACCTACCTAACTACCTACCTAATTACCTACCTAATTACCTACCTAACTACCTACCTAACTACCTACCTACCTACCTACCTAACTACCTTCAGTAGGAGATTGTAATTCTATTCAGTTAACCGTGTATTTTGTACATTATACTTAATATATCAATATTTGTTCTTGTGATTATTCTACTGTTTTTAATTGCGTTTCGTCGCCGTAATTACTTCTGAGAGTGTATTTTCCGATTGTAGCACGATGTTGATATTCTCGATTATTATACAAATGCAGCCGGTTTTCATCATAGTCATAAGTATGGCTTTGGTTTGATGGACTCTTGGCGACTGGTTAACTTGGCTAAGGTGAATAAGTTGATCCAGTAACTATGCTGAGGAGAGAAGCGTATGATGGGAGAGAGATAAAACGGAAAGGAAGAAAGGAAAGAAATGATAAGATGGGAAGGAAGAGAAGGAAAAGAAGGGAAGGGCAAGGAAAGGAATGAGGGAAAGAGGGAAAGGAAAGAAAAGGAAAGAAAATGAAAGAAAAATTAAGGAGAGCGAAGAGGAAGGAAGGAAAGGAAAAGGAAATGAAGGAGTGGGAAGGAGGGAAGGGAATGGAAAGGAACAGAAATGAAAAGAAATGAAAGGAAGGGTGGGAGGCAGGGAAAGAGGAAAGGAACGAGGGAACGGAAAGGGAAAAGAATGAGAAAAAACACGGAAAAGGAGAGAAATTAAAGGAAGGAGAGGAGACGGCAAAAGAAACGGGAGATAGTGGATAGAAGAAAAACGAATCAAGCAAAGCGAGTTGTGCAAGGAAGAGGAGGTCAAAAAACGAAGTGAAACGGATGGCGTAGACAGAAGTAAAATAACAGTAAGAGGAACGACACGTGATTAATTAATGTGCTGTGAAAAGGTCTGGAAACCAGTTCCTTGGATGACGTCATGGTCGTCACCAGTGATTCTTGTGAACAAGTACATTCCAGTAGATGGTAACCAACTTATTGAAACCTACGTAGGTAAGACAAATTTTGGGATGAAGTGAAGTGTTATCTTGTTTCGTTCATATTTTGTTTATACTTCCGTTTACCTCTTTCCGGACGGTGGGGACATTTTAGCGTTTTTCCTTAGCTGATGGATGAGTGTCTTACCCAGGCCCCGGGTTGTTCAAACGGCGATCAGCTTAATCCCGGATTAGGGAAAATTTTGTCGACAACTTTCCGATCTTGCCGTTCAGAAATATTGGGATTTTCTTTGGCGGATTTTGGGTGTGCAGAAAAAGGTTTAAAACTGTGAAATCTGAACTAGATTTTTCAACCAAAATAGACGAAACCTAAACAACAGATAAACTGGTTACCCTAGATTAGAGCTAATCGTGCTTTGAAAAACCGGCTCCTGGCTAACACAAGAGAATTTTACTCCTCAAAGAAGCCTCATTAGTCTCGATCAGCCGTCTCATTAGGGAATTTAGGCAAGATATTACGGTGACGACTTATAAGAAAGCAGATGGATTTCAAGCTTTTGGATACAGTAAGGTTCCATTGACGTTGTAGGGATCTGTGAATGTTGTTTATATACTTCTGAAACTCTTCTCAACAGGACTGGTTTGTTCACATTAAAGCAAACGTAAACTATCCGTGAACTCTGTATAAACGTAACCGTGACACCGTGGTGAAGTTCTGTCCGACGTATTGTGTTGTAGTAGGACGGCGTTGAAAATACTCTTGCGACTTCAAATGATTCGTTCCTTTTGTTCTGAAAGAAAACTTCTATTGTAAGAATACCTTGCCGTAGTCTTTGCCTAAATTCCCTTATACCTCATTCCCTACGGTCGCAAACCGTTTGTCAGGACCTTACTATCTCCGACGTGAACTTGAAAGACAACGTCTTTTAAAATTTCGGTATTTAAAGAAACCACGGCTTCTTGCCCGCTATGCTTCATACTTGTGGCTTGTTTTATGATTCCTAAAATGCTTCAATCCTCCTAAGACAAATCCAGGCTTTAGTTGAATTTAATCTTAAGTAAAAGCTTTTTTCACACTGCGAGCTGACGTCTTCCTTAAGAATTGAAAATGGTCTGGGTGACGTTTCATGCATAACGGCGACAGTGTTGAGAATGCTCTGGAGAATAAAATTATTCATTCTCTTTGTTTTGCATAAAGAATTATTCTGTTTAAGGACGTCTTCGTTCAAGTTGACATAGTACATCGTAAGGTTTCTAGTATTGAACTCTGACGAACGCCAGCTTACTTTCCTCGTGAATGGGTGACCTTCCGTCAGGAAAAAGTTTAAAACTATCCCATGAACTCTTTCCAGATGGTGGCATCCCCTTAGCATTTCACTCTGGGGAACGCTAGCCAAGTTTTTACGTGAATGGGATTTCTCTGATCTGGACACATGTTTGTGTTGGTCTAATAACACTCCAGCTACGCAGCGATGTTCCTCGTGAATTCACCGACGTATTGATATACGTTCTTTTTTAGTGAAGCAGAGTGAACTGGTCGAGTTATCAACTCTGGAACATGTAACGCTTACCGTAAGTTTTCAACGCTAGAATTGTCCGTTTAGAGGTGAACGAAAGTTCTGATACCTATTGTGCAAATATGGCTCACTTTGTACGCAGGGATCGATACTAAAGGTTCATATTCATTTGGGTGCATGACTCGACCCTGTATTCATAGGCCGTAATGCTTGAAAATTTGCTCCATATAATTTTAACGATGTCTTTCACTCTTAACACGTGGCGGTAACGCTGCAACGTAGCCGCATTCAGTGTAGACGATACTATTAAAATAACGTGGTAGAATTTTAATAAAAACTACGACGGTTTTAAAATACATGTTTCGGACAACATAGTCCATCATCAGTTAAAACTGAGTATATACAAAACTGGATTTTATAAGGTGAAAAACAGCAGAGGAGTAAAAAATTAAGAATTATATGATTATTGTATGAATAACCAAAGAATATATGTCAAAACATGAGTGTTAGATCAGTGTAATAGAGCTGTTTATTTAAACTGGGCTTTTCCCACTTACTATGCAGGGATTCCCTTAATTTCAATTCGTAAATATTGTTGGCTGTGTCCAAGATCGAAAAACAGTTTTCATTTGCAAGACTCCTACAGACTCTGAGTCTTTCGTTTTAATGTCAACGCATTACGACGTAAGGTTACGGCTTGGCGTCACGCGTCCAGTGTGTACCAGCCTTAAGAACCTGGTGAAACGGAACGCTTTTCAACGAATATTGGAAAATTAATCAACAGAACCGTCGTTCAATTTATTGTCCTGTATGGGAAATAGTTTACGAAAAATATTGTTAGGAAAGTTCGTTATTTTCAGACCTCCGGTTCAGGCTACCAACGTTTTAGATTACCGAGATCACCAAATCGTTTTCTTTTGTTGTGTACAGGTAAACATTGAGCACAAATATCGTGGCAGTATCTTAGTCTCTTTGGTCTCCCCAACAGGAACTGAATCTAAGCTGGCTACCGAAAGACGGCAGGACAGGTGAGATATTACATCTGTTTCATTGTAGGCCATTTTAATATTGTACATTAGTTTTACATGCTATAGGACTCTCGCTTAAATACGGACACAACCGGAATTTTTTAAAATATTTTGAGCTTTTACGTTTTTATTCTTTTACTATTTGGAATTCTTTTTAGATATATTTTAATAGTTATAATTTCCTTGAATCTTTTTAGACAGATTTAGTTTATCTTTTAGTGTTTTTTCTGTAAATTAGCACTCAGTTTGAGAAATTACCAGACCACAAGAGACAGTTCGTCAACGTCAAATCCACTTGAAATGTTTGAGCCCAAACTGGAATCGTGCCAACACTCATCTGAAGATCCACCAGACGCTCTGACATGACACCAGTCTCCTATATGCTCAGCATTTGTAAATAACGTTCACGCGGTGTAAGCTAATCGATATAGCTCAGCTAATATCAGCTAATTATCGGTATCCCGAAGGTGCGAGTTCAAACCCCGCTCGAGTCGACATTTTTTAGTTGACTTCGGCAGTGTCAGATTATCATGAAAACTTTCTGTTCATGTATATCTCTGAGGATGATTCTGAAACAGAATATCAGCTAATTTACTTCACGTATTCATAAATTTTGTCATTCATATCACGTACTTACTCGAGTGCAAATGTATATTCCAACTCTTCTAATCAGATCTACTAATGGTTTCACCGACTGGACGTTCTCAACCGTGCGATGCTGGGGCGAGCAACCCATTGGCACTTGGCAGATTATCGTCATAAATTCCGGTAAGAGAAGGAACGACCTCGTCCAATATAGCTCCCTTCGCCAACTTTTAACGAAATGAATTCTGCAGGTCTCGATGATGATTCTCAAGGATTCGTAAAAAACTGGAGGTTGACTCTGTATGGTTCTTCAATGACTTCAGAGGAGGTGAAGGAACGTCAAAGGTAGCGTGATTCACGGGAAACTGGAGATACAGTGTATGCATCGACCCGTATGAAAATTCCGCATGCCAGATTTCACATGTGAACCACGCGTGAATCACATGCTTCCCCCGTGTGGGAAAAATTTGAACTACATCTAAACTTCCCCGTGTGGAAATCTGGAAATGTGCATTAGCTTATGTGAAAGTTTCCACATATGAAGTTGAAACACATTTGATCTTCTCACGCGTGATCACACGGGTGACACCATGGGGAATTATCAGAAGGGAAACACGAAGGAAGGGTGTTTCACGTGGTATTTAAGTACTTTTTCGTGTGTTGAGAAAAAGCCAAAAGCCTAAGTTTTAAAAAATCAAACATCTTAGTATTCCTATATTTGTCTGGCTGTCGTATTGTCTGTCTTTGAGTCTATCCATTTAGTTGTCGGTCTGTTCTACATTTGTTTCTGACTGTCCCTATATTTCTGGTTACATCTGTCGTAGACAGGTGCGCCTTTGTTGTCGTTCATGTTTTCTTTTTTCAATAGATTGGCTGGGAACGCATTCAGTGGTCGTTATCTTGACAGTAACGAAACAATGCCATGCCTTCAAATTTCGATTCCGGACAAGAAATCGTTCTTTACAGACAGACTTCTGACGGTGAATATAGCAATTTCCTTCCTTCCTTCCTTCCTTCCTTCCTTCCTTCCATCCTTCCTTGTTTCTTTTCTTCCTTCCTTTGTTCGTTCCCCCTAACTTTCCTCCCTTCTTTTTCCCCTTTTCTCCACAATCGCGTCCTCAATAGTTTTGACAAAATTGTTTGCCTTTTTCTGTTCTTAGATACTAGTGTTGGTCAGCGGCTTTTGCTTCCTCCTAGCGGTATATTACATGTTCGACATTATGTGTGGCGAACAAGAGGAAGAACACCAAAGTGATCAAATTCCAAACACCATCACGACAAAACCAGCGGCCTCTGATCTCGTGGCTACATCACCCAATTCACTCTGCAGCTCTGATGGCAGCCTAAACTCTTCGCTAGAACTATACGATAAATTCAAAGCGGATGACACAACTAGACTAAGGTAGGGAACGTCATGGATAGTTAAGAAACACCGACTGTTCAGGAAACTAGCTTATCAAATTGTCTAGTTTTTCCATTTCGCCTCTTTCATGGTTTAACTTTAAAAAAGACTCGAACAACACCTGCCAATTGAATTTTGAAGCCACCATGGGAGTGTGACATATGCAGGTCAATATCCAGTCACCTCCAATCTCTGCCCTACACGATAAAGCACTTTATTATACATTCAAACTTCATTCTTGCTTCTTATTGGTCGACATTCACCAGTCAATTCTCAATGTCCGAAAGCCGTGACATCATTTCCGCGGAATATCGTGAATTACTCGACGGAGCTGTCCAGAAAAAAATATTATTGGACGCTGATGGCGTAACCACCTCAAGGCCGCGAAAATTACAGAACAGAAAAAATGGTCTGCAGCAGTTTGGAAAGTGAATCACACGAGTCTTTTTACTGCAAATTTTTATTGCACCTATCGCTGTTTTAAATGTATAATAAAACAATTATTGTATTCGGCTTACGCATAATATAAAGAGTTATGCAGACCTCGGTCAATGTTATCCACCTTAGACCTTCGGCTTCGGCAGATAACATTGACCTCGGTCTGGATAAATCTTGATATCATGCTCAGCTTCATCCAATAATTGTTTGATAGGATATGGCCAAAAACGCTTTCGTTTTTATCCTGGCGAGCTAGAGGACAATGTCTTGTAGGGAATAGTATTTTTGAGAAATAACCGTCCTTAACAAATAATGTGGTCATATACACACGTTTACTAGTTATTTCTTTTTGCTGTCTCGAGAGAACTACACGCGTGTTTTTGACCTTCCTTACTGTCCTCATTTTGGCTTCATCCAATCTTCGAACCGGTTGTAAGGGGTTAGCGTTACATTCCTTTCAGAGGTCAATGGCCCTGATCTACACGAAACGATTGTCGCGTACGACTGCTCGTTGTGATGTATCCGATGGAGTAATGAGAGTCTTCAGGACGTATTGCAACATTCTTGAGCGAATAGTGAGGAAGAACTGTGCTCTTAAGAGTAAATTACATACGCCAGAGTGAAGAATCGTATGCGACAATTGTATCGTGTTGATGAGGCCTAAAAGCCCAATTATCCGATAGGACTGTCTTGCACGATTGTTCGCTCTGCTGTATGTGATCAAGTGATGGAGTCTTCAGGATGTATTGTTACATTAAGGAACCAATCGTGAGAAGCAATTGTGTGCTTGAGACATGAGAGATCTTAAGCAATCGATGTTCTTGAATCACGGACGTCAGCCGGAAGATTTGATGAACAGGTGTTTTTGATATTTGGGCCATGTATTCCTTGAGTAGAATATTTTTATGCGAGCAAAGACGACGAATAACTTCATAATCCTGGGAGAGATAATAGCATGTCTAATCAGTGAGTGGTGAACTTAACTGACAGATGTTGACTTTGTAGGAGGAGACGTCGTCTTTAGAATGTGGAAACGTAGTCAGTAAGGTCTGCGGTACAGAATGAAAACCGGGTTTTAGAAACTCGACGACGCCCTAGGGATTTGTAGTTGTTCATTTCCTTTGTTTTGAATGAAAAATTCTATTGAAAGGAAAAGCCGTTCGTGATTCAAGAACGCCTGTTGCTTAAGCTCTCTATTATTCCTTACGCCAGGACGAATAATCACTTGCAGCAATTGTATCATGTGAATGAGCATTAAGAAATACTTGTTAACGTAAAGAATCCTGAAGTGAATCTACAGATAACTATATTTCTTTTCTACTTTGATGATTTCAGCCACATCCTTGAGCTCGGGCAGTCATTTCGTGAACAGCTCTCGAGTGAACCTTGGTCCACCGCGCGTGGGGTTGATTCGATTTCAAACCAACTCTCGAAGAAGACGCAGCCGTGGAACGAGGACGAACGTGGCCGAGAGAGCGATTTCGAGAAGAGGTTGCAGTTTGCGATGGAACAAAGTTTGTTGCTGCAAGAAAATCAAATGAAGGACATCGAAAGACTGCAAGAAGAACTAGGGGAGGACCAACGGGAAACGCAGCCTCGTTCCATGACTGTCAGTCGGTCAAATATCGTCGAAAAAATTCGTAAACCTCTGAAAGGAATCTTGAAAAAGCCTTCACGGTACGTAGAGAGATATTATTTCACTATCATCCTCGTTTCCAGTAAACAGGAAGAGAGAATTTTATTATTATATTGTACTGCGGAAGTCGGCAAGAAAAATTGAGTCGAAGCTAGCGGAATTCGTGTTTACAATGTTCGGATAACCAGACCACGGCTGTACCAGTTGAGGTATCGAGTCAACTGGGGAGAGTATGCAATACGTGTTCGAGAGATGGCGGTGACAACTTCACGCTTAACTATGAGGATGTACGTTGTTTTGATTCTGTTTCAGAACCATCCTCTGGGTAGCCTGACAGGAAAATTTCAATGTTATCTTACAGTGCAAGAGTCGACTAGCCAGAGTCATCTAGTAATAGAGTAGAAAACATACTCCGAATAGAATCATCTTGAGAACTCAAAATATGAGTAAATGCAAGACGGGAACATTTACTTATATCTTTATTGCTCAAGATGATTCTATTCGGAGTATGTTTTCGACTTTATTACTTCAAATTGTCAGTCGGCATTGGTTTTTGGACAAATCTCCGAATTGCTGACTCATCCAGTAGCCCGTCAGAGAATGTATTGTTTAAAAACCTGTTTCAAAACCAGGTTTTACCCGTTCATGAAGATGGGCGGTAGTTACTTCAAACAAATCTATGACACTGGGAGAGGTTTCTACTTATTTTTCTTGCATTTATGAATGCTAAATGCAACTCTGTCAGACCAGCGTCTTCTAAAAACTTTTAATGAATGAATGAATGGAACTTTCAACAAAATAAATTCTGTAAATGGCATGAATAGAATAAATAAATGTGTAAACAGATAAATAGATAAATAAATAAATAAATAATTAAATAAATAATTAAATAAGTAAATAAATAAGTAAAATAATTAAGTATAAATAAATAAAATATAATTAAGTTTCACAAATAAACAAATAAATATAACAAAAGTAGGTAAATTTACATTTCGAAATTCTCAAAAAAATCCCAAACTTTTAGATAGTTCTTAACCTTAACTGGTTTTTAACCTATTACTTTTTGCAACAATTTTTTCCAGGTCATTAAAATCTTCCAGGTGATATTTAAACACGAATCATCCGCATCATGAAATCATTGGATGCCATTCTTGTAGACGTAACGCGAACGTTTGCCAAGCTCAAATCCTAAGAAAATGTTTCTAACTTACGGAATCGAGTTGGTAACCTTCTGATGAACAGTGAGACGCTCTAACCATTAAGTTACCAAGACTCAGAGGGAGTGCGAAGGTTACAAAGGTGCACAACTTAGAACCTTCTGATGACCAATGAAGAGTGACGTACGGTGGACTGTTACATCACAAGGCATTAACCAGAGAAAAATAAGAGAAGACAGAACCCCCCGGAAGGAGTTTAACTGACATAATTATAACCCCTTTCCGGGCAGGACCTTTTCTTCACCAGTAAAATCGTCCTAGTTCAGCCAGATGAAGATAACAGAAATATGACGCAGCCAGGAAAGAGTTCCAGATTTTCATGAAACGATATAATCATCTCCCAAGGGAAAGACTTATCCCGCCGGGAAAGAGCTACACTCACCATAATGTAATTTAAGAAATATTTGATAATTTTTTGGTATTTTGTTGATTTTGTGATGACATCATCATGACGTCATCGTGACGCCATAATGGCATCACGATAACTAATCATCAAGCAACAGAACTTTACGCATATACACGATATACTAGTCGTCGCACTTGATTATCTGATCATTGAGGCCCTACGAGCATTAATTTTTATTCTAACCTTCAGCAACGCATGAATGTCCTTGACACTAAATAGGTTCGAAAACCCTTCAAGTTTACGACACATTGTACAGTTTTCTGCACTACTCGAGGAAACCCATTACAAGATATATACTAAGATAACGATCAGGACACTAGTCAGAGGAATTCCACAAATAATTGCTGCAATGGAAAGATTCTTGGCAGTCTGCGATGAGGATAAGGCTCCTGTGTAATCTCCAGCCACGTAACGGTTGGTTGCCTAGCAAGTGGAATAAGGAGAAAAACTGTTTTTATTGATCTACCAGTCACCTTCATGATAATTTCATGTCATTTAACATGAAATCGGGTTTTTCTTGAGGAACTACATTGTACATATACCATCTCAGTCCATTTGCTCAACGGTTAGAGCGTCGCACTGGTAATCCAGTTACAGGTTGGTACAGTAATGCTCTGTCCAAACAAAGTTTCCTCTTCGCAGTTGTTTCACCACGGTCATGATCATGATAATTATGCTTATGAGGATAATTATAATTATTGTCTGTAATTATTATAATTATATAATTATTATAATTATAATTAACTGTCGTGGGCTCTAGAGGTCTCAGGGTCATTATTGATTTTCATTATTTTTAAATCATAACGATCTTAGTTGATTTTCATACATTGGACACATGTATTACTTTACACGTGATCCTTTTTGACTTGAAATTTTAAAAATTCCAGACAGTTGATAATTATAATTACAATTGTTACCACTGCTACTACTACTGCAATTACCTCGGAGGATTTTATGATGGCCAATATTCCAATAATCGGACAGCAACATAGACAGGTAAAAATCGACAACGCCATATAATCTTTAACTGGAGGAATTACAGGAGTTGCCACTACTGATGGTTGCTGCAATGAATGTTTTGTTTTTTGGGATTTTTTTATCAGCAGACTGTTGTAAATATTGTTTATAGAATGTCAACAAAGTTATGGGACAACAAAGGCGTCCCCGAGTTAATTGGTATGTCCATAATTTATAAGCAAAAAAAGTACAAAAAGAACTGTCGGTCTATTTTCCCACTATTTCCCCCTTTTTCTTTCTTTCCATACATTTTTTTATTTTATCTCTTTCCTTTATTTTTTCTTTCTTTCATTCTTTCTTTCCTTCTTTCATTCTTTCTTTTGTCCTTTCATTTTTTCTTTCTTTCTTCCTTCCTCTCTTTCTTACTTTTTTCCTTCTTTCTTTCATTCTTTCTTTCTTTCTATCTTTCACTCTTTCTTTCTTTCTTCCTTTCTTTTTTCTCTCTTCTTTCTTTTATTCTTTCTTTATCTCTTTCTTTCTTTCATTTCTTTTTTTCCTTCTTTTTTCTTTCTTTCTTTCTTGCTTGCTTTCCTTTTCCCTTCTTTCTTTCTTTCTTTCCTCCTTTCTTTCCTTCTTTCTTTCTTTCTTTGATTCCTTCTCTCCTTCTTTCCATTCCTTTTCTTCTTTCCTTCTTTCTTTCTTTCTCTCTTTCCTTTTTGTCCCTCCCTCTCTCTCTCTCTCCTTCCCTAATTCAATTATCCATTTTCTTCTCTCACTTACTGTCAAAACAACTGTTGTGTTGTTACTACTGACATGACTTGATGCAGGCTGCTGTACGTATCCCTGACCTTGTGGCGGTGGGTAGCCAGCGGGAGGCGGTGGGTAACCAGCGGGAGGCGGTGGGTAACCAGTGGCAGGCGGTGTGTAGCCAGTGGCAGGTGGTGCATATCCTCTGGAAGGCTCTGGAGGGTACCCACCTGTTGCCTGCAGAGGAATCTCGGTGGTGCATTGCCGGGGATATTCAGATGTTGGTTGTGAGGCTGACATCTGTGATTGGCCAGGATCCTGAAGGTGAGGAAGGTATCCGGGGTTAACCGGTGGAGGACAGCTTGGTCCTTGTGGCTCAGTACTATATGGTGGAGGGTTTTCCATGACGCCAAGATTTGTGAAGTCAATTCCGAATCCAGGGATTATTGCAAATGTGGAAGTTTAACTGTCCAGAAATAATCAGGAAATTTTCTCAATATCTACGTTTTATGCTAATTAACTGTTCTTGTTTGAAGTATGGGCTCCAGATAACATATCCTGCCGGTATTGAACATGTAAAATATTATTTATAATATTGTAAAATATCAAAATATTTCATGTGTCCTGGTTACGTGAAGTAACGGGCAGCACTTTAAAATTGTGGCTAAGGTTTAAAATAGTGCAACAAAAGTTTTTCAGGCATAGCTTTAAAATTGTGGAACAAAACTTGCTAATAAGATAATGAAAATAATTCAAATTTAGCAGTATTTATGTGTTTGATTTTGTTTATTTCACCTCGCTTGGTGTTGTTGTTATTGTTGCTGTAGTTGTTGTTTTTCACAACGTAGAAGTTGCTTGACTTTGTTGACCAGACGCTCTGATTGATTAATCGCGAGGGGTCCATCTTTTCTTGTCTCTAATAGGTAGTTGATATGATTTTATGCGATGCTGTCAAGCTATTCTACTCAGAAAAACATTCTCAGTTCCTGACGGGAATCGAACCCGTAACCTGAACGCCGGTGAGATGCTCTAACCATTGAGCTACATGGACTCAGATGGTGAGCGAAGGTTACAGTTATGTACTGGTATCAGTTAAAGTTTTTCTGAATAGAATAGCTTGAGAGCATCGCATAAAATCATATATCTACCGAGCTACCACATTTAACTACATTATTGATTAGCACTATAAATAGGCGACATGTCGAGACTTTCAGACTGGCAGTGCATGTGTTTACCATCGGTACGAACCAGTACATAAATATAACCTTCGATCACCATCTGAGTCCATGTAGCTCAATGATTAGAGCATCTCACTGGCGATCAGGTTACAGATTCGATTCCCGTCAGGGACTCAGAAAGTTTTTCTGAGTAGAATAGCTTGCGAGCACCACATAAAATCATATATCTTCCAAGCTGCCACATTTAACTTGAAAGTTTTTGGGAGAATTGCTTACTTCATTAACGCGTTGAAGAAATGGACAGCATATTTATCCGTCGTTATTTTACAAAAGAAATACGGAATGGATTTCCGCGTTTAGATAATGTGATCCATACAAGTGGGATTTCTTTATCACTTTCTGTCGAATATCGAATGACTTCCGCAACAAAAATAAATCATGTCCTATGACGGTTTTCGATAAAATTCGAACGTGTTGTAGGCGATTTACTTACAGTACAAATACTAACAAACGAATCTTTTCAACGTGAACTCTAAAAGCCGTTGCTTATTGTTGCTCCGATGTCATCTCTGAATTGAAATGTGATATCATAAACTTTCCGCTGCATAAATTTAGGAGTCTGGGATAACATCTGGTTGTCCGACCAAATCAAACTATGAGAAATGAGTAATGTAGAAGCCGGACCAAGTCGTACAGACGTGTAGACCAAGTGCGTTGCTGGCACTTTTTTCAGGGACGGGAGATTGGCTGATCAAGGACAAGCGTGTCGCTCTTCTGTTAATCTGTTAATAATTTTAATTATCCATCTTTGGTTTAAAAAAATACAATGGATTTTTATAAGATCTATCCCAAATGATATATAGATTAAAAACTAACATGAAATATAAAAACCTACGGATATACAATACGACATGCTCTTGGAAAAAATGAGTTCTTATGTCGATCGGTTCCCGATTTTACTACGTTTAAATTACTCTTATTCCTGAGATTATAATTGTGTGTTTTAACGTTAGGCAAGAGTTCATGGCAAGGGTGTGATTCATCTGCTTGTATCTTCAAAAACTCTTTCTTGGTTAATTCATCTCTTCTTTCCCTTAATGTTGGAAGGTGATCATTAGGTAGACCAATTATCTTCATACTTCTCCTCTGCACCTGCTCAATTTC
Organism: Heliopora coerulea; assembly: GCA_030142905.1. Taxonomy (NCBI): domain Eukaryota; kingdom Metazoa; phylum Cnidaria; class Anthozoa; order Scleralcyonacea; family Helioporidae; genus Heliopora; species Heliopora coerulea. The sequence continues at coordinate 65,206 of JASJOG010000192.1, read as the reverse complement.
GTCCTCTAAATATTTAGGAAGACCCCCCCAGACAGGTTATAAGTCCGACTTCGACTGGTAGCTTAGATCTTCTGCATTCTCTCAGATGGAAGAGTTTTTTGTTGGCTTTACGAACAGTCTCGAAAACGTGTTTGTTCCATTTAAGATTGTTCTGTTGCCAAACCCCCAGCAGTTTAAACTGTTCAACTCTCTCAATTTTACTATTTCCTATTGTTAATTTGGGAGGTTCTGGTATCGTTTTGCAGAGACATATCCACATGTCTTTTGTTTTCGAGGAATTCAGTTCCATCTTATTATCATCTGCCCATCCTGCCACAGTATTTACTACCTCTTGCATATTGCTTTGTGATTCTATAGATATTAATTCGTCCTGGGTACAATCATCCCCGTATTTACACGTATTGGCAGAGACATGATTGGGTACGGAATATTCCAAATCATTAACAAACACGTTGAACAGGAACTGAGATATTACGACTCCTTGGGGAACTCCAGCTGGGCAAGGCATAGTACTTGATAAAATACCCTGCAAATTTACTTGTTGAGATCTACCTGAAAAAAAACTCTATATCCATAACCAGAAATTTTTGTTAACATTCAGTTCCGCAAGTTTGATGAGCAGAATCCTGTGATCAACAAGGTCAAATGCTTTTCTAAAGTCAATAAACAAGGCATGAACACCCTTCCTTCCACTTAGTTTGTTATCGGTAGCATTGAACCAATTCTGGGTTATATTAATTAAAGCAGAAACTGTTGAGCGTCCGGCTGTGAAAGCACGCTGTGTATTATTAAGCTGTAGATCGAACTTGTTCAGCTTCATTTGCAGTCGTTCAAGGACTTTTCCCAAGTGTGGCAAAACAGATATCTGTCGGAATTCATTGTTAATATCATCCGGTGGAAATGCTTTTGGTACTGGACTAATAAGACCGTGTTTGTAAGCCGTTGGGTATTTACACTGGGTTATACTTGCGACAAAAATATCATGTACAACAACCGCCAAATCCTCTGAGAAACGTCTGAGCAGCCAGGCATGAACATTATCCGAACCAGTTGCCTTATTAACATCTAGATGGGCAAGAACACTCTTAACCTGACCGATACTTGGAATACTAGGATTATTATTCCTTAAAAGGCCTTCCACTTCATTGATATCAACATATGCAGTGGCGTAGCCAGCTCGATAATTGGGGGGGCCCATATTCATATATTCGTGTTCTGCATTATTGATTTCCTTTGAAACCGATTGTTTTTACAGTCTGTGAACACGAATATATGAATATGCCCCCCCCCCCCAATTATCGAGATGGCTACGCCACTGAACATATGAAGGGCTAAGATCTTTCCACGGTGCTGTAAATATTTCCTGCAGTTTTTCAGATAGTTCTAAAAGTTCTGATTTTGATGGAGCAGCTGAGTTGTTTCTTGAACTAACAGCACCAGCCAGTTTATAAATGGAACAATACCATTTAGCAGGATCACGAGCCTTATTGTTTTTTGCCCTGTCTCTGTAATACCTATATTTAGCCTTTGATATCAGATCTGCCACTTTAACACGGAGTGCTTCATATTTTCCTTTATCTCCTTTAGTATAGGCTGACTGTCGTTCTTTAATATGATTTTTTATAGTGGATGTTATCCAAGGTTTATCTGATGGATGAACGCGCACAGTCTTTTCAGGCATAGCAATATCCAGCATATTCGCTATAAGGGTATTAAACCTAGCTACCTTATCATCAACATCCTCAGCATTTAAAACGCTTTCCCGTGATTCTTTATACATTTCAGCTTGCAGAATTTGTAGATTACGTGATTTCATGGGTCGGAATTTCTTTGTAATCGGTGGAATCTTCATACGTTGCTTAGGTTTAAAATGTAGACATTGATGGTCAGAACGCCCCAGCGGGGGTAGATGTTCAACAGGTTCGAACAGGTGGGACATATTAGTTAGAATTTGATCGAGTATGGCATTGCCCCGACTCGGAGATTTCACACATTTTCGTAAACCAAATTGCCTACATAGCGAATCTATCTTAAGTTTATTAAAGTCCCCAGCTATTATTATACCGCATGATGGTCTTTCGCACAGAACTGATTCAACCATCAAATAATTTTACTGTAGTTCTCCCTATTAATAACAAGAGTTCAATACAAGATGTAGTCGTCAAGCGGGCAACCACCTTCTGAAATGCAGTCGCTAATAGAAAACTTTTTTTTCTGTTATGACGAGTAGATGAATGTTAATTTTGTTTCCTGGGTTTCATTCTCTCTCGTAGTCTGTAGTCTCTACGTCGGAGGCCTGGCTTACGGGCTAAATCTTCCTATTTCTGTACCAAACTAAGTGGAAGTAGATTTGCTAGGTAAATAATGATTCAAAAGATAAACAGTACTTTCCACTAGACAAGGAGCGGACGAAGATGAGAAAAATTGTGAAAAGTGAAAAGTGAAAAGTCTCGCTGTCTTGCGAGAACCAGCCAGCCGTAACTATCAGGTCAAACTAAACAAACAGCTTTGCGGTGACACCGAGTCCTTTTCAGGTCATCACTTGAAAGTTTCCGTTTTCAAAACCAGAAGCTTGGCATTCCGGATGAATTACATTTGACTCACCTCATGTCCGCCACTAATCGCGTTGGTTAAAGTTTTGATGTTGTGAATGTGCTTCTCTATTTCCGCCTTGACGCAGATGAACGAGATTTGAAGAGATCAAATTAAATTATTCCTGCCCTAGGTGATGACGAAGTCAGGAAGACAATTTAGTCAACAAAGCAAGATGATTTGGTTCGAACGTATTTGCTAGCGCAGTGCATCATGTTTTTTAATCCAATTCCTTGAAAAACCATCCTTTCCACATGTTCTACGCGATTGTCAATACATTGGTCTTATCTCGTTCGTTAAAGCTGTGGTCAAATCTTTCGTGTCGGGATGCGACATCCTTAAAAGACTTATTGTTTAATTACTAAAGTCATATTGCTTCATACTTCAAGATTACATACTTCAACATTACAGAGAAAGCAAATTCCGAAAAAGAAAGTCATCTTTTAACTTAAGATATAAGTTAATGAAAGATGAAACTGTAAAATAAACTATTTTACGGTTTCATCTTTCATTAACTTATATCTTAAGTTAAAAGATGGCTTTCTTTTTCGGAATTTGCTTTCTCTTATATTTTTTGAAGTTGTCGGCTGGTCAAGGTTTTTTTCAACATTACAGCGGGAGTAACATTGCTATATAGCAGTACTATACGTCCGACTTACCTGAACAAAAGCTAAGGGGCGTCCACCGAAGAAACATGAACTAAAGTAGTGAAGTTTCTGTCTCTCGCTCTTCCGACTTCGTTGAGTAACTGATCATCATCTGATCACTTTATGTGTGGTTACTAAGCGTTGACTGAGTCCACGATTCCAGCGCTATAAACTGCGGTATACTCTACAAACATGATGTTTATCTGACTGCTTTGCGAAATAGAATATTTGGCTGCAGCTTCTCAAACGACAGGAAAATTTTACTCATTTGAGGGAAACCTAGCGGACGTTTTATTCCATCTAAACGAGGCTTGAATCTCAATTCACGAAATGTAAAAGATCGCAGGAGAGTAATAGAATAATAAAAAACCTTCATGGCTTGAGTAATCACGCAAGATTGAAAAATTTTGCCAACAATGGCTTGCCATTAGGAATATGCCCCACTCCGAGGAATGTAGCGTATTACCAGCCAATGCCTTTGATGAATAGTCCGAAAAGGCCAAAGGGGAAACTACGTCGAAAGTATTGAAACGAAGACCAAGGAAACACGGGACATGTCTTCGCCATGCTCAAGACATACTAGGGAGAAAAACTTAAAGAAAAGCTCAAAGAATTTGAATTACATCTTTTGTCTTTCAATAACGAGAAAGCAGTGTTCATTTGAGCTATCCGTTAATTCAAAATGATTTTCCAATGTTCAGTAAGCCTGGTCGAATTTCACTAACACAAAACTTACGTTTTGTGTTATTGTGTCATTAACAACACGGGTTAAGTTCATAGTCAGTTTGGAAGTTTTTATCTTGACGCGAACAGGGACTTTACGTTTGGCGACGTTTCGAGCTAGGGAATCTTATTCTGTTCAGTGAAATTCTACAGCTTCAGCCAAAAAATAATATTTGTCGAACACTCATTAACATAGAAGAAAACAACATAACCCAGAAACGAATTTCAAAATAAGCAATGGTGCGATCAGAAAGGTCAGAAGCTCTTTTTGAACGGTTGAGTCGTAGGCCTTGAGCTAGACTTCACCGATAGAATTCTTATATACAGTGGTGTACAGACATGCAATGCTGATAAGTGTGCGACGTTTTTTAACTTCTGCTCTCTCTATAATCTACAACACTTAAAGTTACTGCCTTTCAGAAGTAAACAAGATAGCAAAAAGTTATTATTCCATAGAGCCACTGAAACAATGTATGACACTACGAGAAGTGATGTGTTAAAGAGGTAAACTACACATACTAACTAAAGGGCTGGACTACGCATAGTTCATTACAAAAACCCCTGTCAGAGATTTAATTTTGATTGCAAGTTTAAATCGTAGAAAACATTGTAATTTTTCTAATCGTCGGGAAAGCCTACCGGCTGGTAATGGCGATTATTTGTATTATGAAAACTATACAGCCGATAGAAATCCCACAGACAATTGCTGCAAGGGAAAGGTTCTTTGCACTCTGTGCCGAGGCTACGGCTCCGGCGTAGTCTCCAACTGTGTAACGATTTCTTGCCTAGCAAGAGAAACAAAGAGAGAAACTATTTATTTTCGAAGCAATTTTGCTTGGATTCAAATCCATCATCTTACCAGTTATATGAGTTACAGAATGGACTCAGAAAACATTTTTTCTAAGGTCATGGGTTAGAACGTTCGCAGTGGCCTATCTTAACTCGGCTTGCACATCCACCACACACTGGAATGATTATGATAGTGAATATGATTGTAATTGTGACTATGATTATAATTACGACCATGATTGTCACCATGATTAACATTGATTGTGTTTATGATAATGCTTATGAATTGATTTTAATAATGATTACGTCTATGATTTTGATTATTATGATTATGACCAGAATTACGGTAAAAAATTTAAAAAATTATGATTGTATTATGGTTATGGTCATGATCAATAAAATTATCATCATGACTTCGATGATTATGATGATGACCAGAATGATGCTGAGCATAATATTAATGAAATTGATAATGATTGAGTAAGACTGTGGTTATAATTATGATTATGTTTATAATGATTATGATTAGATTCTAAAAAAAGTTACAGTGGACTCCACGTTTGTTCCCGCCTGTTTATACATTATTTTACCATAATCAAACGCTCTCTAAGGCGGACACCTCTATAAGACGTACAACAAACACCAGTCAAGTGGAAAAACGTTCAAAATACTTCTCAGAGCGGACAGATAACGGCCTGATCAATCGATTCGGGTAACGAAATTTCAACATGTCACGATAACGGAGATGATTTCTGTTCCAAAATTAACAAATTCTAAATCGAGTGGTTAACTACCCGACTTACATTGAAAGGCATTCATTCAAAATATCAGGATCGTCCTCTCCCGGCAGAAAAACTGACGCTGAGTGAACGAGGCTTAATCGCTTTAATCCTGAAGGGCAGTGTCAGACTTCATCTCCTTTTAAGACGGACACCTTTCTAAGACGGACAGTAAGAGCGGTCCGGAAGGTGTCCGTCTTGGAGGGAGTTCACTGTATGGTAATCTAATAATTGTGATAGTAATCATGATAAAGATTATGATTATAGTTGTTACCTCTGAAGATTTTATGATGGCAAATATTCCGATAATGCAGCAGCAACAAAGGCAGGAAAAAATTGACAGCCCCATGTGGTCCTGGGGAGGAGGCATCACTGCAGTGGTCACGACTAGTGGTTGCTGGAAAGAAATTTTGTTGTTCAGCTATTTTAACCCTTTTCCAACTGACGACGTGCTTTGTCACTTTACTTTGGCTAACGCCGGACGATTTCACTCAATAATACTACAAATATTGCAGATTGCAATCCAAGTAACAGCTAAATCCGAGATACGCCACTTCTGTGAGGTCAGCGATGAAAGGATTTGATCAAAGATGGCTGACAATGAATCAGGCCCACCATTTCAAACGTGACTTTAACCTGTGAAATTCAAATATTATAGACCAAAATACTATAACTATAAAATGCTTACAGATAGAAGAACTAAAAAATATTTTTTATACAACTACTTTCTTCTTAATTAAAAAAACACAACTCTGTTTTTTTATTGCTCATACTACATAACCACGACCTGTAAACGGTTTTGTAACTACGTTTTATAAGTTTTTATTGAAGATTAAACTTTCCTTCTCTCCTTCCATCCTTCCTCCTATCCTTCGTTCGTTCGTTCTTTCCTTCCTTCCTTCCTTCCCTCCTTCCTTGCTTCCCTCCTTTCTTCCTTCCTTCCTTCTTTCCTTCCTTCCTTCCTCTCTTCCTTCCTTCCTTCCTTCCTTCCTTCTATCCTTGCTTCTTCGTTCCTTTGTTCGTTCGTTCGTCCTTTGATTCTTTCCTTCCATTGTCCCTCCCTCCTCGTTTCCCAATTCAACTATCAGTCTATTCTCTCACTTACTGCCAAAACAACTGTTGTGTTGCTATTGCTGACATGACTTGACGCAGGCTGTTGTATATATCCCTGACCTTGTGGCGGTGGGTATCCAGTGGGAGGCGGTGGGTAGCCAGCGGCCGGTGGTGGGTAGCCTGTGGTAGGTGGTGCATGTCCTTTCGTAGGCTCCGGGGGGTATCATCTTGCGGGCTGAGTGGGGTATCCACCAGTGGACTGATATCCGTAGGTGGATTGAGGGGGATATCCTGGAGTTGAATGTGGATAACTAGGTGGTTGCGTTGGCGCCTGTGGATAGCCAGGTTGCTCTTGCTGGGGAGGATACCCAGGAGTAACCTGTGGTGGATAGTTCGGCGCTTGAGGATCAGGGTCGTATGGAGGAGGGTTTTCCATGACGCCAAGATCTGTGAAATCAATAGGGATTCGTGAAGTTATTCCATAAGATTGACGAAAAATCCTAAACTTTTAAGACGTGATGAGCGCATCGGTTTGACGGATGAGGTGAGCACTCATTGAGCACTCATTGAGCACTGAAGTGCCTAGAGGGGACCAGGGCCGCCGAGAGGGGGTGGCGGGGGGAGCAACTTTCCCCGGGCCCCTTACTTGATAGGGGCCCCTTAAAATGTTTGAGCTTTACGATTTTGGCGTAACGAAGATTAAAGACAGTGACATAACGAACGGCAGTTGGATTAGAGCAATAGTTACTGCCCTCAAAATGCAGGGAAACAGCGTTTCAGAGGGTTGGAGTCCCAAAAGGGGGACGGAGGTCCCAAAGACGAGGGCCCCAAGGACGGGAGCTTATTACATACATGACATCATCAAGGGCCCCAAATCAATATTTTGTCCCGGGCCTCAGAAAAACTGTTGGCAGCCTGGAGGGGACCTGAGGAGCCGGTGACCCCTCAGATTTTCCGTAACACCGCAGGGTCTCATAACCCAACCCCGCTTGAACTCTTGGAGGTCCTAAAGGCTCCCTAGAGTTTGGTGTGACCATGCCAATGACTTTACAATGTAAGATCTACGAAGTCTACTTACGAAGTCACCCGAATAAAACCGTACTTACACAGTATATCACGGACCTTGTGATCTAAGACGCCTACTTCAACCACGTTATTTAAACGAAAGAATTCTTCATGCAAAACTAAGGCAGTGAATAATTTTTCTTCTCCCAAGCATTCTCAACAGTGAACACCGTTGTCGTCGTTGTACATACAACGTGACCCAGACCGTTTTAACGTCTTAAGAAAGACGTGAGCTCGCGGAGTGAAATAAGATCTTAGTTAAGATTGAGTTCAGTCAGAGACCACAGTCTATTTAGGAGGACTATCAAACATGGTGGACAATTAACCGTGGTTTCTTCAAATACCGCGATGTTAAAGGAGCTCGTTGTTCAAGTTGGCGTCTCTATTGCCTAGTGATAATGGTTAATTATAAGGAGTACCATGAAATGAGGTGTATTAACTGTTAAATCTCCCGCTCGATGAGGGTCGTTTAGTAAAATTACCAAGGACCGAAGACCCGAGGAAATTTTTCGTAAACGATCCGAATCGAGCGGGAGGTTTAATCGCTAATGCACCGAAATTTCATGGTATTACTTTGTAATATAATATTTGCCAAAATATAACTAATACCACTTCCGGTGACGTCAAACCGAGTCGTATTAGGACTAATTCGACCCGGTCTGACGTCACTGGAGGTAGTATTAATACAACTGAATTTTAATGAGGTAAATTAGTTATTAATGAACCTGGAAAAACAAAAAAGAAATTGAGGTGAACATGATATCATAATGGTTAAGGTCTCTACTACCGAGTGATAATGATTGATTCCAAATCAATGTTTGATCTCAACAAGGAAACACGGCGTGCAATGAGGATATTTCACTCCACGCGTGGGGTGACGTCAAGTATAAACTGGTTGGCTAATCGAGTTTAAAAAAATTCAGAAGAAAACAAATTATTGCGATCGCGAGCACTACACCATTTATAATTCAAATTCGTCACGCGTCACATCATATTCATAATAGGTCAAATCAAATTCATCAGATATCAGAACAAAATCACAAGAAGTCAAATCAAATTTGTATGACGTCAGCTCAAATTCGTTCGACATCAAATCAATTTTCCACGAAGTCAAATCAAATTTGTACAATGTCAAATCAAATTTGAACAACGTCAAATCAGTTTAGCACAATGTCAAAGCAATTTTGATCGACGTCAAATCAATTTCGCAAAGTATGAAATGAGATAATCGTTCATAATATCATCACACAACCATATACACAATTAATTATGTCTCAATCAATTACCAGTCACAATAACAATTAGTTTCCAAAGGGTAAATCTCCCAAGTCCATAATCTTTGGCCGGTGCTTTTTGTAATGCGTTATGCAGTGCATGACCAACATCGGATCAAGTTCAGCATTGATTGCCTCCTCAGCAATGTTCCTCATGACTCCTAGCCTGTGCGCCACTTGTGTCGTTCCAGGTGGTGCTTCAAACAACTCTGCTTGGCGTGCAGTTAGCTGTCTCTTGATTGCACTTTTTAAAACCGACCAACATGCTTCTATACCATTTAGTGCAGGACTGTATGGGCCCAATCGTATCACTTGCACACCAGGATTAGCTTCAGCAATTTCCTCAGCTCTACAGTGTGCTGGGGCGCTGTCAATGACTATAGCGAGTTGATTGTGACCAATGCCTTTCATCTCACACTCATTTACAAGCGCCTGTAACCACTCTAGGAAGTCGTCCTTATTCAGGCTTCCTTGTTGAATTGTACAATGAACAACTCCTATTGTTTGCTTGATGGCACCAATGATATGCAAGTTTTGGACTTTTGATGTGCAACGAGCTGCAACTGCTCTGCGGCCTACTTGGCTCCACCCAGTTGATCGTGTGCACCAAACATTGAAATTGGTTTTATCTTGCCACACAATACGCTTACCGTCACCTATGGCTTCTGTTAAAGTGCCGAGAAAGTCTCGACGTTTCTCCTTATTTTGAACAGAGTTCATGGTAGCCGGCCTATGGTGCATTTTCTTGTAGGAGTACATCATACCATTCATGGCATTACCCACAGTTGAGAGGCAGACATTCAGACTCACCTCTAGCTCAGGCTTTGCTTACTACTCCTTCAGGGTTCAGCCAGGGTTTTCATTGATCTGCTGCTCCAGAAACGTTTTGTGCTCATCAGTGATCTTTACGTAACGTGCACCTCCACGTGTCCTTGCCTCCATAACTTCCCCTGCCTCTTCTCGTGCTTCTTTGTTCTTTTTCTTTTTTACTCAAGATCGTACAGTACTAAAAGATATTCCATTCTCTCGAGCAGTGACCTGCCAATATCTTCCTTCCAAAAACCTTTTGACCGCTTAATTCTTCGTTGCCTCGTCGTATTTGTTGTATCGTGGCATGGTTAACGCACGAAATTCATAAGCACACTACGGCGGATGCAAATGATTTTGTCAAATGCATGTACAGTGCATGAGTTTTATTTTGTATTAGTTTTATTTTAACACTTTCGAGAAATTGTTCGTTCTATTGGGAATTTGATTTGATAAAAAACAAATTTGGTTTTACTGTTTGCAATTTACTTCTCCTGACTTCGATCTGAAGTCGTTCAAATTTGATTTAACATTGTACGAATTTGAGCTGACTTCCTGTGTTTTTGGTTTGACGTCTTTTGAATTTGATTTGACATCGTGGAAAATTGATTTAACGTCGAACGAATTTGAACTGACGTCGTACAAATTTGATTTGACTTCTTGTGATTTTGTTCTGACATCTGATGAATTTCATTTGACCTATTATAAATATGATGTGACGCGTGACGAATTTGAATTAGAAATGGTGTAGACTGTTTCGCCTAAGCCAATCAGGTTAAATAAGAAGTCAAGCCCCACGCATGGGGTGATACTTTCTCATTTATTTCAGTTGCCACAGCTGGAGTCTTTTGCCTCTTCCACCGCGTACAAATAATAAAAACCTTGGGAAACAAGACGGTAACCCACCTTTTACGAGTTGCTTCTTCCATGTAGTTTGTGTATTTCTGGTTTATCTAGATTTTTAATTTAGCACATCCATTTTAAATCCTTCCCCGGCAACGGAGCCTGGTCTCAGGCTGCGAGTGTTTTAAAGGAAAACAATGCAAGGTTGAGATTATTCTTGCAATACTTTGGTTTGTAATTTGATGTGACATTGCGAGAATTTAAACACAGTGTCAGTAACGGTCATAAGAAGATGAATTTGTATCCTTCATCAACTCTCCCCCTCTTTCGCCAAAGAGGGGGAGAGATAATGTCATCCTGCTTTCCAAAACTCTCAGTAGTCTCTTAGTAATTGCTCTTAGTTATTAATAGTAAGTAGTCTTGATTACAACTATGGATTACACATTTAAGAAATAACTCAGATATTATATGTGTAGTGTGTGGCCAAAGTTTTTTCATTAGATGATATTATTTGGTGACGTCACACTGACGTCACCGACAATTAACAAACTCTGTAATTTTCGACATTATTAACACTATTGTATTGTTTTGAAAGTCATTTGGACCAGAGCTGCCCCATACGAAAAAGTGCGAATGGGATTATCCAAGGATCAAGTGTTGGAATTTTGGTATTTTGGAAGTCGACGTGAGGTCGCTACCTCCAACTCTTTTTAACCATTCTGAAAATCCGACCGTACTTTTGAGGAGAACACAGTCCAGGTTCTAATCACCATTAATCCTTTCCCAGTAGGTCCTCTTCCCTTTGCAGGGAAAATTTCTGGCATTAACCAGAGAAAAATAAGAGAAGAAAGAACCCCCCGGAAGGAGTTTAACTGACATAATTATAACCCCTTTCCGGGCAGGACCTCTTCTTCACCAGTAAAATCGTCCTAGTTCAGCCAGATGAAGATAACAGAAATATGACGCAGCCAGGAAAGAGTTCCAGATTTTCATGAAACGATATAATCATCTCCCAAGGGAAAGACTTATCCCGCCGGGAAAGAGCTACACTCACCATAATGTAATTTAAGAAATATTTGATAATTTTTTGGTATTTTGTTGATTTTGTGATGACATCATCATGACGTCATCGTGACGCCATAATGGCATCACGATAACTAATCATCAAGCAACAGAACTTTACACATATACACGATATACTAGTCGTCGCACTTGATTATCTGATCATTGAGGCCCTACGAGCATTAATTTTTATTCTAACCTTCAGCAACGCGTGAATGTCCTTGACACTAAATGGGTTCGAAAACCCTTAAAGGTTACGACACATTGTACAGTTTTCTGCACTACTCGAGGAAACCTATTACTGGGTAGCCGCTACCAAGACAGCCATCAGGATACCTGTCAGAGAAATTCCAGAAATAATTGCTGCAATGGAAAGATTCTTGGCAGTCTGCGATGAGGATAAGGCTCCTGTGTAATCTCCAGCCACGTAACGGTTGGTTGCCTAGCAAGTGGAATAAGGAGAAAAACTGTTTTTATTGATCTACCAGTCACCTTCATGATAATTTCATGTCATTTAACATGAAATCGGGTTTTTCTTGAGGAACTACATTGTACATATACCATCTCAGTCCATTTGCTCAACGGTTAGAGCGTCGCACTGGTAATCCAGTTACAGGTTGGTACAGTAATGCTCTGTCCAAACAAAGTTTCCTCTTCGCAGTTGTTTCACCACGGTCATGATCATGATAATTATGCTTATGAGGATAATTATAATTATCGTCTGTAATTATTATAATTATATAATTATTATAATTATAATTAACTGTCGTGGGCTCTAGAGGTCTCAGGGTCATTATTGATTTTCATTATTTTTAAATCATAACGATCTTAGTTGATTTTCATACATTGGACACATGTATTACTTTACACGTGATCCTTTTTGACTTGAAATTTTAAAAATTCCAGACAGTTGATAATTATAATTACAATTGTTATCACTGCTACTACTACTGCAATTACCTCGGAGGATTTTATGATGGCCAATATTCCAATAATCGGACAGCAACATAGACAGGTAAAAATCGACAACGCCATATAATCTTTAACTGGAGGAATTACAGGAGTTGCCACTACTGATGGTTGCTGCAATGAATGTTTTGTTTTTTGGGATTTTTTTTATCAGCAGACTGTTGTAAATATTGTTTATAGAATGTCAACAAAGTTATGGGACAACAAAGGCGTCCCCGAGTTAATTGGTATGTCCATAATTTATAAGCAAAAAAAGTACAAAAAGAACTGTCGGTCTATTTTCCCATTATTTCCCCCTTTTTCTTTCTTTCCATACATTTTTTATTTTATCTCTTTCCTTTATTTTTTCTTTCTTTCATTCTTTCTTTCCTTCTTTCATTCTTTCTTTTGTCCTTTCATTTTTTCTTTCTTTCTTCCTTCCTCTCTTTCTTACTTTTTTCCTTCTTTCTTTCATTCTTTCTTTCTTTCTATCTTTCACTCTTTCTTTCTTTCTTCCTTTCTTTTTTCTCTCTTCTTTCTTTTATTCTTTCTTTATCTCTTTCTTTCTTTCATTTCTTTTTTTCCTTCTTTTTTCTTTCTTTCTTTCTTGCTTGCTTTCCTTTTCCCTTCTTTCTTTCTTTCTTTCCTCCTTTCTTTCCTTCTTTCTTTCTTTCTTTGATTCCTTCTCTCCTTCTTTCCATTCCTTTTTATTCTTTCCTTCTTTCTTTCTTTCTCTCTTTCCTTTTTGTCCCTCCCTCTCTCTCTCTCTCCTTCCCTAATTCAATTATCCATTTTCTTCTCTCACTTACTGTCAAAACAACTGTTGTGTTGTTACTACTGACATGACTTGATGCAGGCTGCTGTACGTATCCCTGACCTTGTGGCGGTGGGTAGCCAGCGGGAGGCGGTGGGTAACCAGTGGCAGGCGGTGGGTAACCAGTGGCAGGCGGTGTGTAGCTAGTGGCAGGTGGTGCATATCCTCTGGAAGGCTCTGGAGGGTACCCACCTGCTGCCTGCAGAGGAATCTCGGTGGTGCATTGCCGGGGATATTCAGATGTTGGTTGTGAGGCTGACATCTGTGATTGGCCAGGATCCTGAAGGTGAGGAAGGTATCCGGGGTTAACCGGTGGAGGACAGCTTGGTCCTTGTGGCTCAGTACTATATGGTGGAGGGTTTTCCATGACGCCAAGATTTGTGAAGTCAATTCCGAATCCAGGGATTATTGCAAATGTGGAAGTTTAACTGTCCAGAAATAATCAGGAAATTTTCTCAATATCTACGTTTTATGCTAATTAACTGTTCTTGTTTGAAGTATGGGCTCCAGATAACATATCCTGCCGGTATTGAACATGTAAAATATTATTTATAATATTGTAAAATATCAAAATATTTCATGTGTCCTGGTTACGTGAAGTAACGGGCAGCACTTTAAAATTGTGGCTAAGGTTTAAAATAGTGCAACAAAAGTTTTTCAGGCATAGCTTTAAAATTGTGGAACAAAACTTGCTAATAAGATAATGAAAATAATTCAAATTTAGCAGTATCCATGTGTTTGCTTTTGTTTATTTCAATTCGCTTGGTGTTGTTGTTATTGTTGCTGTAGTTGTGGTTTTTCACAACGTAGAAGTTGCTTGACTTTATTGACCAGACACTCTGATTGATTAATCGCGAGGGGTCCATCTTTTCTTGTCTCTAATAGGTAGTTGATATGATTTTATGCGATGCTCTCAAACTATTCTACTCAGAAAAACATTCTCAGTTCCTGACGGGAATCGAACCCGTAACCTGAACGCCGGTGAAATTCTCTAACCATTGAGCTACATGGACTCAGATGGTGAGCGAAGGTTACATTTATGTACTGATACTTGTTAAAGTTTTTCTGAATAGAATAGCTTGAGAGTATCGCATAAAATCATATATCTACCGAGCTACCACATTTAACTACATCATTGATTAGCACTATAAATAGGCGACATGTCGAAACTTGCAGACTTGCAGACTGGCAGTGCATGTGTTTACCATCAGTACGAACCAGTACATAAATGTAACCTTCGCTCACCATCTGAGTCCATGTAGCTCAATGGTTAGAGCATCTCACCGGCGATCAGGTTACGGGTTCGATTCCCGTCAGGGACTCAGAAAGTTTTTCTGAGCAGAATAGCTTGCGAGCATCGCATAAAATCATATATCTTCCAAGCTACCACATTTAACTTGATAGTTTTTGGGAGAATTGCTTACTTCATTAACGCGTTAATGAAATGGACAGTATATTTATCCGTCGTTACTTTACAAAAGAAATACGGGATGGATTATCCGCGTTTAGGTAATGTGATCCATACAAGTGGGGTTTCTTTATCACTTTCTGTCGAATATCGAATGTGTTCCGCAACAAAAATAAGTCATGCACTATGACGGTTTTCGATAAAATTCGAACGTGTTGTAGGCGATTTACTTACAGTACAAATACTAACAAACGAATCTTTTCAACGTGAACTCTAAAAGCCGTTTCTTATTGTTGCTCCGATGTCATCTCTGAAGTGAAACGTGATATCATAAACGTTCTTGCTGCATAAATTTAGGAGTCTGGGATAACATCTGGTTGTCTGACAAAATCAAACTATTAGAAATGAGTAATGTAGAAGCCGGACCATGTCGTACAGACGTGTATACCAAGTGCGTTGCTGGCACTTTTTTCAGGGTTGAGAGATTGGCTGATCAAGGACAAGAGTGTCGCTCTTCAACCATCAAACAATTTTACTGTAGTTCTCCCTATTAATAACAAGAGTTCAGTACATGATCTAGTCGTCAAGCGGGCAACCACCTTCTGGAATGCAGCCGCTAATAGAAAACTTTTTTTTCTTTTCTGACGACTGGATGAATGTTAATTTTGTTTCCTGGGCATCGTTCTCTCTCGTAGTCTGTAGTCTCTACGTCGGAGGCCTGGCTTACGGGCTAAATCTTCCTATTTCTGTATCAAACTAAGTGGAAGTAGATTTGTTAGGTAAATAATAATTCAAAAGATAAACAATGCTTTGCATTAGACAAGAAACGGTCGAAGATGAGAAAAATTGTGAAAAGTGAAAAGTCTCGCTGTCTCACGAGAACCAGCCAGCTGTAACTATCACGTCAAACTAAACAAACAGATTTACGGTGACACCAAGTCCTTTTCAGGTCATCACTTGAAGGTTTCCGTTTTCAAAACCAGAAGCTTGGCATTCTGGATGAATTGCGTTTGACTCACCTCATGTCCGCCGCAAATCGCGTTGGTTAAAGTTTTGATGTTGTGAATGTGCTTCTCTATTACCGCCATGCCGCAGATGAACGAGATTTGAAGAGATCGAGTTAAATTATTCCTGCCCCAGGTGATGACGGAGTCAGAAAGACGATTTAGTCAACAAAGAAAGATGATTTGGTTCGAACGTATTTGCTAGCGCAGTGCATCATGTTTCTTAATCCAGTTCCTTGAAAAACCATCCTTTCCTCATGTTCTACGCGATTGTCAATACATTGGTCTTATCTCGTTTGTTAAAGCTGTGGTCAAATCTTCCGTGTAGGAATGCGGAATCGAAGAAAGACTTACTGTTTAATGACTAAAGTCATATTGCTTCATACTTCAAGATTACATTGTTTATAAGAACGGTTACAGCGGGAATAACATTGTTATATAGCAGTACTATACGTCCGACTTACCTGAACAAAAGCTGCGGTGCGCCGACCAAAGAAACGTGAACTAAAGTAGTGAAGTTTCTGTCTCTCGCTCTTCCGACTTCGTTGAGTAACTGATCATCATCTGATCACTTGATGTGTGGTTACTAAGCGTTGACTGAGTCCACGATTCCAGCGCTATAAACTGCGGTATACTCTACAAACATGATGTTTATGTGACTGCATTGCGAAATAGAATATTTGGCTGCAGCTTCTCAAACGACAGGAAAATTTTACTCATTTGAGGGAAACCTAGCGGACGTTTTATTCCATCTAAACGAGGCTTGAATCTCAATTCACGAAGTGTGAAAGATCGCAGGAGAGTAATAGAATAATAAAAAACCTTCATGGCTTGAGTAATCACGCAAGATTGAAAAATTTTGTCAACAATGGCTTGCCATTAGGAATATGCCCCAATCCGAGGAATGTAGCGTATTACCAGCCAATGCCTTTGATAAATATTCCGAAAAGGCCAAACGAGAAACTACGTCGAAAGTACTGAAACGAAGACCAAGGGAAACATGGGACATGTCTTCGCCATGTTCAAGACATACTAGGAAGAAAAACTCAAAGAAAAGCTCAAAGAATTTGAATTACATCTTTTGTCTTTCAATAATAAGAGAAAGCAGTGTTCATTTTAGCTATCCGTTAATTCAAAATGATTTTCCAATGTTCGGTAAGGCTGATCGAATTTCACTAACGCAAAACGTAAATTCATTAACAGCACGGGTTAAGTTCATAGTCAGTTTTGAAGTTTTTATCTTGACGCGAACAAAGGAGTTTACGTTTGACGACGTTTGGAGCTAGGGAATCTTATTCTGTTAAGTGAAATTCTACAGCTTCAGCCAAAAAATAATATTTGTCGAACATTCATTAACATAGAAGAAAACAACATAACCCAGAAACAAATTTCAAAATAAACAATGGTGTGATCAGAAAGGTCAGAAGCTCTTTTTGAACAGTTGAGTCGTAGGCCTTGAGCTAGACTTCACCGATAGGTGAATTTTTATATACAGTGGTGTACAGACATGCAATGTTGATAAGTGTGCGACGTTGTTTAACCTCTGCTCTCTCTATAATCAACAACACTTAAATTTACTGCCTTTCAGAAGTAAACAAAATACCAACAATTTATTACTCCATAGAGCCACTGAAACAATGTATGACACTACGAGAAGTGATGTGCTAAAGAGCTAGACTACACATAGTTGATTACAAAAACCCGTGTCAGAGATTTAATTTTGATTGCAAATTTAAATCGCAGAAGACATTGTAATTTTTCCAATCGTCGGGAAAGCCTACTAGCTGCTAATGGCGACTATTTGTATGATGAAAACTATACAGCCGATAGACATCCCACAGACAATTGCTGCAATGGAAAGGTTCTTTGCACTCTGTGCCGAGGCTACGGCTCCGGCGTAGTCTCCAACCGTGTAACGATTTCTCGCCTAGCAAGAGAAACAAAGAGAGAAACTATTTTCGAAGCGATTTTGCTTGGATTTTAATCCATCGTCTTACCAGCTATATGAAAGTTACGGAATGGACTCAGAAAACATTTTTTCTAAGGTCATGGGTTAAAACGTTCGCAGTGGCCAGTCTTAACTCGGCTTGCACATTCACCACACACTGGAATGATTATGATAGTGAATATGATTGTAATTGACTATGATTATAATTACGACCATGATTGTCACCATGATTATCATTGATTGTGTTTATGATAATGATTATGAATTGATTTTAATAATGATTACGTCTATGATTTTGATTATTATGATTATGATCACAATTACAGTAAAAAATTTAAAAAAATTATGATTGCATTATGGTTATGGTCATGATCAATATAATTATTATCATGACTTTGATGATTATGATGATGATCAGAATGATGCTGATTATAATATTAATGAAATTGATAATGATTGAGTAAGATTGTGATTATAATTATGATTATGTTTATAATAATTATGATTATGTTATGAAAAAAATTACAGTGAACTCTCTCTTAACGCACACGTCCCTAAGACACCACGTTTGGTCTCGGCTGTTTATACATTATTTTACCATAATCAATCTCTAAGACAGACATCTCTATAAGACGGACAACGGACACTAGTCAAGTGGAAAAACGTTCAAAATACTTCTCAGAGCGGACAGATAACGGCCTAATCAATAGATTCGGGTAACGAAATTTCAATATGTCACGATAACGAAGATGATTTCTGTTCAAAAATTAACAAATTCTTAATCGAGTGGTTAAATACCTGACTTACATTGAAAGGCTTTCATTTGAAATATCTGGATCGTCCTCTCCCGGCAGAAAAACTGACGCTGAGTGAACGGAGCTTAATCGCTTTAATCCTGAAGGGCAGTGTCAGATTGTTTCATCTCCTTCTAAGACGGACACCTCTCTAAGACGGACAGTAAGAGCGGTCCCGAAGGTGTCCGTCTTATAGGGAGTTCACTGTATGGTAATCCTATAATTGTGATAGTAATCATGATAATGATTATGATTATAGTTGTTACCTCTGAAGATTTTATGATGGCAAATATTCCGATAATCCAGCAGCAGCAAAGGCAGGCAAAAATTGACAGTCCCATGTGGTCCTGCGGAGGGGGCAACACTGCAGTGGTCACGACTGGTGGTTGCTGGAAAGAAATTTTGTTTATCAGCTATTTTAACCCTTTTCCAACTGACGACGTGCTTTGTCACTTTACTCTGGCTAACGCCTGACGATTTCACTCAATAATACTACAAATATTGCAGATTGGAATCCAAGTAATAACTAAATCCAAGATACGCCACTTCTGTGAGGTCAGCGACGAAAGGATTTGATCAAAGATGGCTGACAATGAATCAGGCCCACCATTTCAAACGTGACTTTAACCAGTGAAGTTCAAATATTATGGACCAAAATACTATAACTATAAAATGCTTACAGATATAAGAACTAAAAAATACTTTTTATACAACTACTTTCTTTGTAATTAAAAAAACTCAGCTCTGTTTTTTTATTGCTCATACCATATAACTACGACTTGTAAACGGTTTTATAACTACGTTTTATAAGTTTTTATTTGCTACGGCCTTTAAACGTCTATAATTTTGTATGGATCCGGCAACAAAATTGAAGATCAAACTTTCCTTCTTTTCTTCCATCCTTCCTCCTATCCTTCGTTCGTTCGTTCGTTCCTCCTTTCCTTCCTTCCTTCGATCCTTCATTTCTTTCTTTCTTTCTTCCTTCCTTCCTTCCTTCCTTCCTTCCTCCCTCCCTTCCTTTCTCCCTTCCTCCCTTCCTTCCTTCTATCCTTGCTTCTTCGGTCCTTTGTTCGTTCGTTCGTCCTTTGATTCTTTCCTTCCATTGTCCTTCCCTCCTCGTTTCCCAATTCAACTATCCAGTCTATTCTCTTACTTACTGCCAAAACAACTGTTGTGTTGCTATTGCTGACATGAGTTGACGCAGGCTGTTGTATATATCCATGACCTTGTGGCGGTGGGTATCCAGTGGGAGGCGGTGGGTAGCCAGCGGCCGGTGGTGGATAGCCTGTGGTAGGTGGTGCATGTCCTTTCGTAGGCTCCGAGGGGTATCCTGTGGGGTAGCCACTAGTGGACTGATACCCGTAGGTGCATTGAGGGGGATATCCTGGAGTTGGCTGTGGATAACTAGGTGGTTGTGGTGGCGCCTGTGGATAGCCAGGTTGCTCTTGTTGCGGAGGATACCCAGGGGTAACCTGTGGTGGATAGTTCGGCGCTTGAGGATCAGGGTTGTATGGAGGAGGGTTTTCCATGTCGCCAAGATCTGTGAAACCAATAGCGATTCGCAAAGTTATTCCATAAGATTGACGAAAAATCCTAAACTTTTAAGGCGTGATGAGCCCATCCGAATGACGCCATTTGACTTTGAGCACTGAAGTGCCTAGAGGGGACCTGGGAAGCAGGTGACCCCTCAGATTTTCCGTAACACCGTAGGATTTCATTGTTGGGTTTTGTGCTGTTGCCATCGCTCTATCTTGATAACGAAGCCCAACGCACAACTTAACTTCAGGAGTTATACGCACAGACTTAAGTTATTTTATTTCAATCATATTTCTAAATATACATGAATCGTTACCATAAAAGGATTTATAAAAATTACTGGATATTAACTAAATTAGTTCTCATCAGTCGGAATGCATGTGGCGCACTTCCGAGTTTTCTTTATCTCATTATAACAGTCCCTGTTTGGCTATTACACATATTTCATCAAGACAATTAATTAACACAGTTAACTTACAGAATATCAGAGCACAATATTCTAACACTCATAACCCGACCCCGCTTGAACTCTTGCAGGTCCTAAAGGCTCCCCAGAGTTTAGTGTGACCATGCCAATGACTTTACGATGTAAGATCTACGAAGTCGACGTGAGAAGTCACCCGAATAAAAAAGTACTTACACAGTATATCACGGACCTTAAGATCTAAGACGACAACGTCATTTAAACCAAAGAATTCTTCATGCAAAACAAAGAGAATGAATAATTTTTCTTCTCCCAAGTATTCTCCACACCGTCATCGTTGTACATACAACGTGACCCAGACCATTTTTACGTCTTAAGAAAGACGAAAGCTCACGGAGTGAAATAAGATCTTAGTTAAAATTGAGTCCAGCCCGAGACTACAGTCTATTTAGGAGGGCTATCAAACACAGTGGACAATTAACCGTGGTTTCTTCAAATACCGCAATGTTAAAAGAGCTCGCCGTTCAAGTTGACGTCTCTATTACTAAGTGATAATGGTTAATTATAAGTAATACCATGAAATGAGGCGTATGTGAGAGTTAATCACCGAGAACGGAGGCTCTTAGCCAGATACATCCCGAAGGGACGTGACCCGAGGAATGCATCCCGAGGGGCCGTAGGCCCCAAGGGATGCTTTCCGAGGGCTACGCTCCCGAGGGATGGATCTGGCTAAGAGTCGACGTTCGAGGTGATTAACTGACTTATTACATGATTGACAAGGTTTTCTCAAAATAACAATGGCAGACAATGCTTTCTGTTGTAAAGATTCTTTTGACGTTTCTTAACCCACAAGTTAAGGTTCACGTCAAAACCAGTCAGCCATAATACGTTGGGTGATACGGTCAAGAATCTGTGCCGGGAAGCTGGAATTCAAGGGTATTACACGAATCACAGCATGAGGGGAACAACTGCTCCTCGTGGCCTTGATAAAGGAATTCCTGACAAGTTTATCATGGAAAGAAGTGGGCGCAGAAATGTCAGATTCTTACAGCAATATCAGAGACCAACCGTTCAAAAGAAGGTTGAGATGTCGAAAGCGTTTGATTTACCGTTAGGTGATAAGGTCAATTCGTACTGCGGAGAAGCGTCAGTAAGAAAAAAGTCAGTAAGAGAGAAACGGACAGTGGTGAGATAGGAGGCAAAATAGAAAAAAAAGTTGAGAATTGTCGATTTAAAAGTGGTGAAAAGAAGGACGTTCAATTTAGTAATTGTACGTTGTATGTCGGGAATGACTTTAAGGTTTAGATTCATTTTGATGTTTTATGGTTCTATGAAATAATGTTTGGTTTTTCATTGTCTGAGTGAAATGCTGTGAACTATGATATTACGAATAGTATAGCTCGGTGTAATTTTCGTACTTGTCAATAGAGACAAGATCTGGCGTAGAATTCCTCATTACACATTCTAGGGTTGTATGTAGATACATCCCTCCTGGCAAGGTTTTATCTAGATACAACCCTGCTAGGAGGGATATATACAACCCTTGAATACTAATTCAATTCAATTCATCAACCCCGGTTTTCCCGGTTGAATATCAAATCCCTCCCCTGGCTTGAAGAAAGTTCGGCCTTTAACAAGTATTTATGTTAAATAAAGCTCTGCGAATAACAAAGAAAACCGCGTCGATCATGTAATAATAACTATTAAATCTCACGCTCGATGAAGGTCGTTTAGTAAAATTACCAAGGACCGAAGACCCGAGGAAATTTTTCGTAAATGATCCGAATCGAGCGGGAGGTTTAATAACTAATGCACCGAAATTTCATGGTATTACTTTGTAAAATAGTATTTACCAAAATTCAACTAAATCTACCTCCGGTGACGTCAAACCGAGTCGTATTGGTTCTAATACGATTAATTTTGAGACAAGTTCTCTGACTAAATTTATTAAATATACAAGCTTTCAACTACCTAACTGTAGTCTTCCACTCTTGCCTGTCGAAGACTACAGTTAGGAAGTCGAAAGCTTGTATATTTAATAAATTTGGTCAGAGAACGTGTCTCAAAATTAATCATGTCTCAACCTGGCTGCGCAATCTCCATATTTTCTTGTATTCGCCTTGAGGCTGGGCAGACAGCCCTTAAACTTGCAAGACGTCTAGAAAAATCCACGTATAAACTAGAAGCTCATCATCGCCATCTTCACTTTACACATCAAGCTATTACAAACTGTTGGCTACCGAAGTCTCTACGTTTTAAAGCTCCCAGTCAACATCCTATCTTCAAGCGGATTATGGAAAGAGCTAGCAAGCACTGCATGAAAGCAAGAATAGCGATTTGTCACGATCAAATAAAGAACTTGAAACTCTCTGTCAAAGAAACCAAAAACAATTTGGCTTCACTCCTCCAGGCTGACACATTTCAATCCTTCTCCCAGTTCCTTGATAGACGAGCCTTAAATTGCACTCTTGCCTGTCGAAGACTACAGTTAGGCAGTCGAAAGCTTGTATATTTAATAAATTTAGTCAGAGAACGTGTCTCAAAATTAATCATGTCTCAACCTGGCTACCCAATCTCCATAAGTTCTAATACGACGCGGTTTGACGTCACTTGAGATAGTATTAATACAAATGAATTTTAATGACGTAATATAAAAATGAGAGCCCAGCTCATGATTTTTATGTGGAGAGGCATAATGACAGAAATAGAACACAAAGTATTTAAAACAACTTTACTAACGTTTCGTTGCGGACGTGCAACATCTTCAGAGTGACTAATTACAAATGTGACTAAAACCTATATATCTATTTACACGTGATGATAAGTTACATGAGAGCTAAACAATGGGATAAAAGTGACAAGATGTAGGGTGACAAGATGTAGGGTGACAGGAAATGGAGATGAAATGAAATGAAGTGAAAAGAGGACCGCGTAGAACTAAAATAAAGAAAGGGGTATGGACGAGATGTTTTTGTTGAGAGAGGGTCTAAATTTCGATATAAGTAAGCTCTCTCGTAGGAGGAGCTCAAAGTTGGAGTTTCAACGGCAGGAAGAGATGATAGTGAAATCATCAGGAGAGATGTGGTGACAAGATTGATGTGCGTGGACATGATTTCACTATCATCTCTTCCTGCCGTTGAAACTCCAACTTTGAGCTCCTCCTACGAGAGAGCTTACTTATATCGAAATTTAGACCCTCTCTCAACAAAAACATCTCGTCCATACCCCTTTCTTTATTTTAGTTCTACGCGGTCCTCTTTTCACTTCATTTCATTTCATCTCCATTTCCTGTCACCCTACATCTTGTCACCCTACATCTTGTCACTTTTATCCCATTGTTTAGCTCTCATGTAACTTATCATCACGTGTAAATAGATATATAGGTTTTAGTCACATTTGTAATTAGTCACTCTGAAGATGTTGCACGTCCGCAACGAAACGTTAGTAAAGTTGTTTTAAATACTTTGTGTTCTATTTCTGTCATTATGCCTCTCCACATAAAAATCATGAGCTGGGCTCTCATTTTTATATTACGTCTACGTTTTCCGCCCGGAAAATAAATAGCCACGATTTGAATTTTAATGAGGTAAATTAGTTATTAATGGACCTGAAAAAAATAAAAGAAATTGAGGTGAACGTGAACATGATATTATAATGGTTAAGGTCTCTATTACCTAGTGATAATGATTGATTCTAATTCAATGTTTGATCTCAACAAAGAAGCACGGCGTGCAATGAGGATATTTCACTCCACGCGTGGGGTGACGTCAAGTATAAACTGGTTGGCTAATCGAGTTAAAAAAAATCCAGAAGAAAACAAATATTTGCGATCGCGAGCACTAGACTGTTTAGCCTAAGCCAATCAGGTTAAATAAGAAGTCAAGCCCCACGCGTGGGATGAAACTTTCTCATTTATTTCAGTTGCCACGGCCGGAGTCTTTTGCCTCTTCAACCGCGTACAAATCATAAAAACCTTGGGAAACGAGACGGTAACCCACCTTTTACGAGTTGCTTCTTCCATGTAGTTCGCGTATTTCTGATTTATCTCGATTTTTAATTTAGCACGACGATTTTAAATCCTTCCCCGATAACGGAGCCTGGTCGCAGGCTACGAATGTTTTAAAGGGAAACAATGCAAGGTTGAGATCATTCTTGCAATACTTTGGTTTGTAATTTGATGTGATATTGCGGGAATTTAATCACAGTCTCAGTTACGGTTACAAGAAGATGAATTTGTATCCTTCATCAACTCTTCCCCTCTTTCGCCAAAGAAATCTCAGAATTAAGAGAGAGGCAAATTGGCGAAGCCAGACACAAAGCCAAGGAACTTATGAAACCACTGCCCACGCAAAGGTGATTAAGTGATTGACCCTAAGCGAAATTCGATAATGCATTTTTAGGTAAAATACTTCGTCTCCCTTTCATGTACTTCAACAAATGTTTCTTTCATACTGAGATGTATCGCAATCAATATCTTCTTCGAAAGATCACCTAGCCAACTAAAGGCTCTCACTTATTTACGAAATTGTATCCATTCTCGGCCGAATTCGTCCAGTATTCAGGCTGATAGTAGATCTCTGGTATTATAACAAGCCAACCTAGTCAATATCGAAAATCCGTATAGCACCGTACAATGCTCGTTTTCAATGAAACGAGGATGTTATCTGAGCGATTTACTTCGGGTTGAGATACAGACAAACGAACGTTTTTGTAAGTTCGCTGTAGTGACGCTTCAATCTAAATTCGGTCTCCGATCTCGTCGTTTACGTAAAACGTAGGCATACCAATTCTTTCTGTCTGCTGGACCTGATGCTGCACCATTGTGCTCATGTATCGAACTAAAATTTTGGCAACTTGGTTTGTCGGCAGATTGCGACTGAACGAATAAAGACGCTTTTTACTGTAGATAAGCTTTGGTGGTCGGATTAAATATGCTGATAGGGGCCGTTCACACTGAGATCGATCTAACTTGAATCGATCTGAGACAGATCTGAGATCGATCTCAGTTCGCTTCGTGAAGGCGTTCACACTCGCTTGGATCAATCTCAGTTGGCATTCAAGCGTTCACACGCTGATCGATTTTGACTTAGATGGATCTCAGATCGATCTAACACGCTAGTGTCAACGGCCCCTTCGAGTGGTTTCGCTTTCCAAGCCAAACATGTGTAAACACCGTATTTTGCTCGAAAGTCATAACTATCAAGTTGGGCAAAAACAGACAAGGAACTTGGCATTCAGGAAGCATCCCGTGAAATAACTTTCCGGATTTTCACTTACTTTTTATTCGCGGATTCTCGATTTCATGAATTTTCGATTTAAGAATTTCATGCTTGAACACGCTTCTTTGATAACGTTGCAGCTGCTTTGTTGTCTGTATGCACGACGAAGAGAGTAAGAGAACGCCAATTCTTTTTGGTTTGTTGTGATATAGACTCTCGGGGGTCTATAGCGACGGGCATTATGTTACGGTAGATTGATGTTAACTTAGAGTAAGCGGAAGATTCTGTTGTTTAGTTTTTGTGCCATTTCTAATGTGCTATTGTCTTGATTAGCGTCTTTTTCTAACATACCTATCGATGTTTTGATGCCTTCGTTATTCGGTATGTTGGTATATAGGCTCTTATCAGTCGTATATAAAGACGACTATTGTGTTACCGGATACATTGTTACGTGAAAAGAGTTGTTTAATGAAGGAGTTCGTTGAGTTGTCTCGTTTTGTATTCTTCCGTGTTAGTGTCCGTTGAAGTTCCTTTGTCATCGTTAGGGTTTTTGCTTCAGTTTTGCTTGTATGATCCCATCGTGTGTCGTTAATTACTTGTGAAGTTGTGTTTTGTTTACATATGACATTGTAACCTAAATAAGGGTATTACTGAGCTTCGTTTCGTCGAGAAGTTCGCGTGTGTTATGTGAAATGTTGGTTGGTTGTGATCAAATATATTGTCCTTTGGGTTTGTTGTGTCAAGGATGATGTTATCTGATATGGTTAGTGCGAGATTGCTTAAAACCCATCGGCAAGACATTTGCCCGTTGGACCTAGCTATTGCGCACCTGGTGTAACATGTTTTAGTCGTTAAGTGAAATGTGAAACTACACAGTGTGGCGAGCTTGGATTAGCTCTACCCTTTCCCTACGAGGTTTTCACTGATTTTTGTGGTTTTAGAGCAGGTAATTGGAACCACACTGGTGTTACAATTGTGTAGTTGTGATTGTCTAACGATTGGGAGTGGAACTATTAATGAAGGAACGCGCTTTTAGCCGTGGGGTATAGTGAGCGTGACATGGCTACACTAGTGGTATACCAGCGGGAGTAACATTGTTATATAGCAGTACTATACGTCCGACTTACCTGAACAAAAGCTGCAGAGCGTCGACCAAAGAAACGTGAACTAAAGTAGTGAAGTTTCTGTCTCTCGCTCTTCCGACTTCGTTGAGTAACTGATCATCGTCTGATCACTTAATGTGTGGTTACTAAGTGTTGACTGAGTCCACGATTCCACCGCTATAAACTGCGGTATACTCTACAAACATGATGTTTATGTGACTGCATTGCGAAATAGAATATTTGGCGAAATAGAATATTTTACTCATTTGAGGGAAACCTAGCGGACGTTTTATTCCGTCTAAACGAGGCTTCAATCTCAATTCACGAAGTGTGAAAGATCGCAGGAGAGTAATAGAATAGTAAAAAACCTTCATTGCTTGAGTAATCACACAAGATTGAAAAATTTTGTCAACAATGGCTTGCCATTAGGAATATACCCCACTCCGAGGAGTGTAGCGTATCACGAGCCAAAGCCTTTGATGAATAGCCCGAAAAGGCCAAACGAGAAACTACGTCGAAAGTACTGAAACGAAGACCAAGGGAAACACGGGACATGTCTTCGCCATGTTCAAGACATACTGGGAAGAAAAGCTCAAAGAATTTGAATTACATCTTTTGTCTTTCAATAACGAGAAAGCAGTGTTCATTTTAGCTATCCGTTAATTTAAAATGATTTTCCAATGTTCGGTAAGGCTGGTCGAATTTCACTAACGCAAAACGTAAATTCATTAACAGCACGGGTTAAGTTCATAGTCAGTTTTGAAGTTTTTATCTTGACGCGAACAAGGAGTTTACATTTGGCGACGTTTGGAGCTAGGGAATCTTATTCTGTTAAGTGAAATTCTACAGCTTCAGCCAAAAAATAATATTTGTCGAACACTCATTAACATAGAAGAAAACAACATAACCCAGAAACGAATTTCAAAATAAGCAATGGTGCGATCAGAAAGGTCAGAAGCTCTTTTTGAACAGTTGAGTCGTAGGCCTTGAGCTAGACTTCACCGATAGGTGAATTTTTATATACAGTGGTGTACAGACATGCAATGTTGATAAGTGTGCGACTTTGTTTAACCTCTGCTCTCTCTATAATCAACAACACTTAAATTTACTGCCTTTCAGAAGTAAACAAAATACCAACAATTTATTACTCCATAGAGCCACTGAAACAATGTATGACACTACGAGAAGTGATGTGCTAAAGAGCTAGACTACACATAGTTGATTACAAAAACCCGTGTCAGAGATTTAATTTTGATTGCAAATTTAAATCGCAGAAGACATTGTAATTTTTCCAATCGTCGGGAAAGCCTACTAGCTGCTAATGGCGACTATTTGTATGATGAAAACTATACAGCCGATAGACATCCCACAGACAATTGCTGCAATGGAAAGGTTCTTTGCACTCTGTGCCGAGGCTACGGCTCCGGCGTAGTCTCCAACCGTGTAACGATTTCTTGCCTAGCAAGAGAAAGAAAGAGAGAAACTATTTTCGAAGCGAATTTGCTTGGATCTTAATCCATCGTCTTACCAGCTATATGAAAGTTACGGAATGGACTCAGAAAACATTTTTTCTAAGGTCATGGGTTAAAACGTTTGCAGTGGCCTGTCTTAACTCGGCTTCCACATTCACCACACACTAGAATGATTATAATAGTGAATATGATTGTAATTGACTATGATTATAATTACGACCATGATTGTCACCATGATTATCATTGATTGTGTTTATGATAATGATTATGAATAGATTTTAATAATGATTACGTCTATTATTTTGATTATTATGATTATGATCACAATTACGGTAAAAAATTTAAAAAAATTATGATTGCATTATGGTTATGGTCATGATCAATATAATTATTATCATGACTTTGATGATTATGATGATCAGAATGATGCTGATTATAATATTAATGAAATTGATAATGATTGAGTATGATTTTGATTATAATTATGATTATGTTTATAATAATTATGATTATGTTATGAAAAAAATTACAGTGAACTCTCTCTTAACGCACACCTCCCTAAGACACCACGTTTGGTCTCGGCTGTTTATACATTACTTTACCATAATCAAACTCTCTCTATGACGGACATCTCTATAAGACGGACAACGGACACAAGTCAAGTGGAAAAACGTTCAAAATACTTCTCAGAGCGGACAGATAACGGCCTAATCAATAGATTCGGGTAACGAAATTTCAATATGTCACGATAACGAAGATGATTTCTGTTCCAAAAATTAACAAATTCTAAATCGAGTGGTTAAATACCTGACTTACATTGAAAGGCTTTTATTCAAAATATCAGGATCGTCCTCTCCCAGCAAAAAAACTGACGCTGAGTGAACGAGGCTTAATCGCTTTAATCCTGATGGGCGGTGTCAGATTGTTTCATCTCCTAAGATGGACACCTCTCTAAGACGGACAGTAAGAGCGGTCCGGAAGGTGTCCGTCTTTAAGGGAGTTCACTGTATGGTAATCCTATAATTGTGATAGTAATCATGATAAAGATTATGATTATAGTTGTTACCTCTGAAGATTTTATGATGGCAAATATTCCGATAATCCAGCAGCAGAAAAGGCAGGCAAAAATTGACAGTCCCATGTGGTCCTGCGGAGGGGGCAACACTGCAGTGGTCACGACTGGTGGTTGCTGGAAAAAAATTTTGTTTATTAGCTATTTTAACCCTTTTCCAACTGACGCCGTGCTTTGTCACTTTACTCTGGCTAATGCCTGACGATTTCACTCAATAATACTACAAATATTGCAGATTGGAATCCAAGTAATAGCTAAATCCAAGATACGCCACTTCTGTGAGGTCAGCGATGAAAGGATTTGATCAAAGATGGCTGACAATGAATCAGGCCCACCATTTCAAACGTGACTTTAACCAGTGAAATTCAAATGTTATGGACCAAAATACTATAACTATAAAATGCTTACAGATATAAGAACTAAAAAATACTTTTTATACAACTACTTTCTTCGTAATTAAAAAAACACAGCTCTGTTTTTTTATTACTCATACTATATAACTACGACTTGTAAACGGTTTTGTAACTACGTTTTATAAGTTTTTATTTTCTACGGCCTTTAAACGTCTATAATTTTGTATGGATCTGGCAACAAAATTGAAGATCAAACTTTCCTTCTTTTCTTCCATCCTTCCTCCTATCCTTCGTTCGTTCGTTCCTTCCTTCCTTCGATCCTTCATTTCTTCCTTCCTTCCTTCCTCCATCCCTTCCTTTCTCCCTTCCTCCTTTCCTTCCTTCTATCCTTGCTTCTTCGTTCCTTTGTTCGTTCGTTCGTCCTTTGATTCTTTCCTTCCATTGTCCTTCCCTCCTCGTTTCCCAATTCAACTATCCAGTCTATTCTCTCACTTACTGCCAAAACAACTGTTGTGTTGCTATTGCTGACATGACTTGACGCAGGCTGTTGTATATATCCATGACCTTGTGGCGGTGGGTATCCAGTGGGAGGCGGTGGGTAGCCAGCAGCCGGTGGTGGGTAGCCTGTGGTAGGTGGTGGGTAGCCTGTGGTAGGTGGTGGGTAGCCTGTGGTAGGTGGTGCATGTCCTTTCGTAGGCTCCGGGGGGTATCCTCCTGCGGGCTGAGCGGGGTAGTCACCAGTGGACTGATACCCGGAGGTAGATTGAGGGGGATATCCTGGAGTTAGCTGCGGATAACTAGGTGGTTGCGCTGGTGCCTGTGGATAGCCAGGTTGCTCTTGTTGCGGAGGATACCCAGGGGTAACCTGTGGTGGATAGTTCGGCGCTTGAGGATCAGGGTTGTATGGAGGAGGGTTTTCCATGACGCCAAGATCTGTGAAATCAATAGCGATTTGCAAAGTTATTCCATAAGATTGACGAAAAATCCTGAACTTTTAAGGCGTGATGAGCCCATCCGTATGACGCCAGTTGACTTTGAGCACTGAAGTGCCTAGAGGGGACCTGGGAAGCCGGTGACCCCTCAGATTTTCCGTAACACCATAGGATTTCATTGTTGGGTTTTGTGCTGTTGCCATCGCTCTATCTTGATAACGAAGCCCAACGCACAACTTAACTTCAGGAGTTATACGCACAGACTTAAGTTATTTTATTTCAATCATATTTCTATATATACATGAATCGTTACCATAAAAGGATTTATAAAAATTACTGGATATTAATTAAGTTAGTTCTCATCAGTCGGAATGCATGTGGCGCACTTCCGAGTTTTCTTTATCTCATTATAACGGTTCCTGTTTGGCTATTACACATATTTCATCAAGACAATTAATTAACACAGTTAACTTACAAAATATCAGAGCACAATATTCTAACACTCATAACCCGACCCCGCTTGAACTCTTGCAGGTCCTAAAGGCTCCCCAGAGTTTAGTGTGACCATGCCAATGACTTTACGATGTAAGATCTACGAAGTCGACGTGAGAAGTCACCCGAATAAAAAAGTACTTACACAGTATATCACGGACCTTAAGATCTAAGACGACAACGTCATTTAAACCAAAAAATTCTTCATGCAAAACAAAGAGAATGAATAATTTTTCTTCTCCCAAGCATTCTCCACACCGTCATCGTTGTACATACAACGTGACCCAGACCATTTTTACGTCTTAAGAAAGACGAAAGCTCCCTGAGTGAAATAAGATCTTAGTTAAAATTGAGTCCAGCCCGAGACTACAGTCTATTTAGGAGGGCTATCAAACACAGTGGACAATTAACCGTGGTTTCTTCAAATACCGCAATGTTAAAGGAGCTCGCCGTTCAATTTGACGTCTCTATTACCAAGTGATTATGGTTAATTATAAGTAATACCATGAAATGAGGTGTATTAGCTATTAAATCTCACGCTCGATGAAGGTCGTTTAGTAAAATTACCAAGGACCGAAGACCCGAGGAAATTTTTCGTAAATGATCCGAATCGAGCGGGAGGTTTAATAACTAATGCACCGAAATTTCATGGTATTACTTTGTAAAATAGTATTTGCCAAAATTCAACTAATACTACCTCCGGTGACGTCAAACCGAGTCTTATTAGTTCTAATACGATTAATTTTGAGACAAGTTCTCTGACTAAATTTATTAAATATACAAGCTTTCAACTACCTAACTGTAGTCTACCACTCTTGCCTGTCGAAGACTACAGTTAGGAAGTCGAAAGCTTGTATATTTAATAAATTTGGTCAGAGAACGTGTCTCAAAATTAATCATGTCTCAACCTGGCTACGCAATCTCCATATTTTCTTGTATTTGCCGTGAGGCTGGGCAGACAGCCCTTAAACTTGCAAGACGTCTAGAAAAATCCACGTATAAACTAGAAGCTCATCATCGCCATCTTCACTTTACACATCAAGCTATTACAAACTGTTGGCTACCGAAGTCTCTACGTTTTAAAGCTCCCAGTCAACATCCTATCTTCAAGCGGATTATGGAAAGAGCTAGCAAGCACTGCATGAAAGCAAGAATAGCGATTTGTCACGATCAAATAAAGAACTTGAAACTCTCTGTCAAAGAAACCAAAAACAATTTGGCTTCACTCCTCCAGGCTGACACATTTCAATCCTTCTCCCAGTTCCTTGATAGACGAGCCTTAAATTGCACTCTTGCCTGTCGAAGACTACAGTTAGGCAGTCGAAAGCTTGTATATTTAATAAATTTAGTCAGAGAACGTGTCTCAAAATTAATCATGTCTCAACCTGGCTACCCAATCTCCATAAGTTCTAATACGACGCGGTTTGACGTCACTTGAGATAGTATTAATACAAATGAATTTTAATGACGTAATATAAAAATGAGAGCCCAGCTCATGATTTTTATGTGGAGAGGCATAATGACAGAAATAGAACACAAAGTATTTAAAACAACTTTACTAACGTTTCGTTGCGGACGTGCAACATCTTCAGAGTGACTAATTACAAATGTGACTAAAACCTATATATCTATTTACACGTGATGATAAGTTACATGAGAGCTAAACAATGGGATAAAAGTGACAAGATGTAGGGTGACAAGATGTAGGGTGACAGGAAATGGAGATGAAATGAAATGAAGTGAAAAGAGGACCGCGTAGAACTAAAATAAAGAAAGGGGTATGGACGAGATGTTTTTGTTGAGAGAGGGTCTAAATTTCGATATAAGTAAGCTCTCTCGTAGGAGGAGCTCAAAGTTGGAGTTTCAACGGCAGGAAGAGATGATAGTGAAATCATCAGGAGAGATGTGGTGACAAGATTGATGTGCGTGGACATGATTTCACTATCATCTCTTCCTGCCGTTGAAACTCCAACTTTGAGCTCCTCCTACGAGAGAGCTTACTTATATCGAAATTTAGACCCTCTCTCAACAAAAACATCTCGTCCATACCCCTTTCTTTATTTTAGTTCTACGCGGTCCTCTTTTCACTTCATTTCATTTCATCTCCATTTCCTGTCACCCTACATCTTGTCACCCTACATCTTGTCACTTTTATCCCATTGTTTAGCTCTCATGTAACTTATCATCACGTGTAAATAGATATATAGGTTTTAGTCACATTTGTAATTAGTCACTCTGAAGATGTTGCACGTCCGCAACGAAACGTTAGTAAAGTTGTTTTAAATACTTTGTGTTCTATTTCTGTCATTATGCCTCTCCACATAAAAATCATGAGCTGGGCTCTCATTTTTATATTACGTCTACGTTTTCCGCCCGGAAAATAAATAGCCACGATTTGAATTTTAATGAGGTAAATTAGTTATTAATGGACCTGAAAAAAATAAAAGAAATTGAGGTGAACGTGAACATGACATTATAATGGTTAAGGTCTCTATTACCTAGTGATAATGATTGATTCTAATTCAATGTTTGATCTCAACAAAGAAGCACGGCGTGCAATGAGGATATTTCACTCCACGCGTGGGGTGACGTCAAGTATAAACTGGTTGGCTAATCGAGTTAAAAAAAATCCAGAAGAAAACAAATATTTGCGATCGCGAGCACTAGACTGTTTAGCCTAAGCCAATCAGGTTAAATAAGAAGTCAAGCCCCACGCGTGGGGTGAAACTTTCTCATTTATTTCAGTTGCCACGGCCGGAGTCTTTTGCCTCTTCAACCGCGTACAAATCATAAAAACCTTGGGAAACGAGACGGTAACCCACCTTTTACGAGTTGCTTCTTCCATGTAGTTCGCGTATTTCTGATTTATCTCGATTTTTAATTTAGCACGACGATTTTAAATCCTTCCCCGATAACGGAGCCTGGTCGCAGGCTACGAATGTTTTAAAGGGAAACAATGCAAGGTTGAGATCATTCTTGCAATACTTTGGTTTGTAATTTGATGTGATATTGCGGGAATTTAATCACAGTCTCAGTTACGGTTACAAGAAGATGAATTTGTATCCTTCATCAACTCTTCCCCTCTTTCGCCAAAGAAATCTCAGAATTAAGAGAGAGGCAAATTGGCGAAGCCAGACACAAAGCCAAGGAACTTATGAAACCACTGCCCACGCAAAGGTGATTAAGTGATTGACCCTAAGCGAAATTCGATAATGCATTTTTAGGTAAAATACTTCGTCTCCCTTTCATGTACTTCAACAAATGTTTCTTTCATACTGAGATGTATCGCAATCAATATCTTCTTCGAAAGATCACCTAGCCAACTAAAGGCTCTCACTTATTTACGAAATTGTATCCATTCTCGGCCGAATTCGTCCAGTATTCAGGCTGATAGTAGATCTCTGGTATTATAACAAGCCAACCTAGTCAATATCGAAAATCCGTATAGCACCGTACAATGCTCGTTTTCAATGAAACGAGGATGTTATCTGAGCGATTTACTTCGGGTTGAGATACAGACAAACGAACGTTTTTGTAAGTTCGCTGTAGTGACGCTTCAATCTAAATTCGGTCTCCGATCTCGTCGTTTACGTAAAACGTAGGCATACCAATTCTTTCTGTCTGCTGGACCTGATGCTGCACCATTGTGCTCATGTATCGAACTAAAATTTTGGCAACTTGGTTTGTCGGCAGACTGCGACTGAATGAATGAAGACGCTTTTTACTGTAGATAAGCTTTGGTGGTCGGATTAAATATGCTGATAGGGGCCGTTCGCACTGAGATCGATCTAACTTGAATCGATCTGAGACCGATCTGAGATCGATCTCAGTTCGCTTCGTGAAGGCGTTCACACTCGCTTGGATCAATCTCAGTTGGCATTCAAGCGTTCACACGCTGATCGATTTTGACTTAGATCGATCTCAGATCGATCTAACACGCTAGTGTCAACGGCCCCTTCGTGTGGTTTCGCTTTCGAAGCCAAACATGTGTAAACACGGTATTTCGCTCGAAAGTCATAACTATTAAGTTGGGCAAAAACAGACAAGGAACTTGGCATTCACGAAGCATCCCGTGAAATAACTTTCCGGGATTTTCACTTACTTTTTATTCGCGGATTCTCGATTTCATGAATTTTCGATTTAAGAATTTCATGCTTGAACACGCTTCTTTTATAACGTTGCAACTGCTTTGTTGTCTGTATGCACGACGAAGAGAGTAAGAGAACGGCAATTCTTCAGGAAACCGCCTTTCCTTGATCTCTTTGCCTATTGCAAATGTCTTAGGTTTTTTGATTGTTTAAAATCGTGGTTAAACAAGCACATTGAAGCGACTAAGGCAGAAACTCTCAATCTTGATCAAACCAATATCACTTGTAACAAATACATTGGTCTGGCATGCTTACTAAGAGATGTTACAACGGGAGAAGTACCGTTTTATACACGAGTGTGGCACCTACCTGGAGAAAACTTGCGGACTGTCAATCCAACAAATATGAAATAAAGTAGCAAAGCGTTTGTCTTGCGCTCTACTAGTCAGAGAGAGAAAGAGTTATTCAATCCACTCACTAATCAAAGATTGCACCACAGTAGGGAGCGTTTGTCCCCCGGTAAAATCTGATCACAAAATGATTGCGAAATCGCATTATTGGCTGAGATCAATTAAAGTATTTTAAAAGTGGTGAAACGTGGCCACTGAGGGACAAAAACCAGTTTTGCTACTGTAGTTTTTCCTCACCTTATGGTTCCCTAGGACGTGACTTTGGAATTGCTAACACTTGTGCGACCAGAGAGATCTTCCTTGACGAGTACAATCGCTTGGCTGTATTCTACTCGGTGAATTCAATCTGGCGAAGCGACTTTTTCTTTTGTCCTATGAGCTCTGGACTGGAACGAATGATTAGTACATATATACCCAAGTTATACAAAGAAACTTCGATTCACACGATAAAGTCTGCTTATTGCAAAACCGCTAGAATGAAATAGTGGGGTACTCGTCCAGTGAAGTGGACACGGGGGAGGGGCTCAGGGACCCGAGTACTCCCTTTTGAGCGGTTAAAGATGTCGTAGAGTATGTTTAAATACATTATGGTTAACAACATCATGGACAGAGAAAGTTTTCGAGCGTTAGGGTATATTTTCAATAATGTCTAAAATTTAACTGTGAAGGTAAAGATAAAGTACCTTTATTTATACTGGATAACGCTATCAGCTATCTGAGCTGCTCTCCCTAGAGGTCCAGTAATGGCCTACCCTCATGGGTCCAGTGTTACGACAGGAGGAAACCGGAGTACCCGGAGAAAACCTGCAATGCTTGGTAGTCAAACTGGGCAACACTCTTCTCACATGTGACCAAGGTAACTTTAGTCAGATTACTGCACGCGGCCGGAATCGAACCTTAGTCACAGTGGTGAGAGACACGTGAATCGAATGTAAATGCCCCAATGCTCTTAAATATCTAAAAACCTTGACCAGCCGACAGCTTCAAAAAATTTAAAAGAAAGCAAATTCTGAAAACCAAGGTCATCTTTCAACTTAACATTTAAGTTAACAAAAGATGAAAACTGTATCACATTT
The DNA here is from genome assembly GCA_030142905.1 of Heliopora coerulea. Classification (NCBI taxonomy): domain Eukaryota; kingdom Metazoa; phylum Cnidaria; class Anthozoa; order Scleralcyonacea; family Helioporidae; genus Heliopora; species Heliopora coerulea. The sequence continues at coordinate 28,479 of JASJOG010000192.1, read as the reverse complement.
CACCATTTCACAGTTTTCATCTTTTGTTAACTTAAATGTTAAGTTGAAAGATGACCTTGGTTTTCGGAATTTGCTTTCTTTTATATTCTTAAATATAGTCTTTCACTTTTAGACATTACCAGCAAGTAATAACTGAATTCGTTACCATACTCTTGTAAACAACCTCCGTAGCTCAGTTGGCAGGAGATTGCACTAGATCGCACTAGGAGTTCGCGATTCTCAGCACGAACTTTCATATTTTTGTAAGCATCTCCAAGGGAGTAGTTGACTCATTTTTATTGTGGGATGTCCAGCTTATATTAATTTGCCCAAATTTAATTTGACGCTCATTCAGGCCATGTACGGCGTAAAAATAGAACACTGTTGGATTATAAGTTTTATATTTATCGAACCCAACGTCTTGATTGGACTTGCCCGTTGATTGATCCGCATTGACTGTGCTGTTTGGTTCACTGACGTTTGGATGGAAGTCAACGACAATATCGCTAAGTACCTTTCTATTACGGATAAAGGGATATTTAAATGGCATGGGTCTTTTGAAAATCTTCAGGTTTTCATGAACGAATTGCTTGAAGTACGAACTGCTTGGTCAACACCTGAAGGTCAACACCGTCAATCTAAAACCCTCGTAGTTCACTCTTCATACTATTGCTACGAACTGCGTACCATGCATATTCCATGTCATAGTATGGTATGAATGGGATTTTGTCTGTGATTTCTTTAGTTAAACATTACTTCAATAATTATATTACATTCATAGGTATCAAGTCGTAAATCTGTTGAATCTTCCTTATAATGTTAGTTGTAATCTGAGAGACATTGTAGAGTCAGTCACGAGGTTCTAGATATGGTTTGGTTTAAGTCTTTAAATTGGTTGAAAATTAAATTTTAAAAATTCCAGACAGCTGATAATTCTAATTACAATTGTTATCACTGTTACTGCTACTGCAATTACCTCGGAGGATTTTATGATGGCCAATATTCCAATAATCGGACAGCAACACAGGCAGGCAAAAATCGACAACGCCATATAATCTTGAACTGGAGGTATTACAGGAGTTGCCACTACTGATGGTTGCTGCAATGAATGTTTTGTTTTTTGGTTTGTTTTTTTTATCAGCAGACTGTTGTAAATATTGTTAATAGAATGTCAACAAAGTTATGGAACAACAAAGGCGTCCCCGAGTTAACTGGTATCTGTATATTTTATAAGAAAAAAGTACAAAAAGAACTGTCGTCTATTTTTCCACTATTTCCCCCCCTTTTTCTTTCTTTCCATACATTTTTCTTTATTTTCTCTTTTTCCTTTATTCTTTCTTTCTTTCTCTCTTTCTTTCATTCTTTCTTTCCTTCTTTCATTCTTTCTTTTGTACTTTCATTTTTTCTTTCCTTCGTTCATTTTTTCTTTCTTTCTTTCTTCCTTCCTCTCTTTCTTACTTTTTCCTTCTTCCTTTCTTTCTTCCTTTCTTTCTTTCTCTCTTTCTTGTTTCTTTTATTCTTTCTTTATCTCTTTCTTTCATTTCTTTTTTTCTTTCTTTTTTCTTTCTTTCTTTCTTGCTTGCTTTCCTTTTCCCTACTTTTTCCCTTCTTTGTTTCTTTCCTTTTTTCTTTCTTTCATTCTTTCCTCTTTCTTTCTTTGTTTCCTTCTCTCCTTCTTTCCTTTCCTTCTTTCCTTCTTTCTTTCTTTCTTTCTTTCTGTCTTTCCTTTTTGTCCTTCCCTCCCTCCCTCCCTCCCTCCCTCCCTCTCTCTCTCCTTCCCTAATTCAATTATCCATTTTGTTCTCGCACTTACTGTCAAAACAACTGTTGTGTTGTTACTACTGACATGACTTGATGCAGGCTGTTGTACGTATCCCTGACCTTGTGGTGGTGGGTGGCCAGCGGCAGGCGGTGGGTAGCCAGTGGCAGGTGGTGCATATCCTGCCAGTAATGAACATGTAAAATATTATTTATAATATTGTAAAATATCAAAATATTTCATGTGTTCTGGTTACGTGAAGTAACGGGCAGCACTTTAAAATTGTGACTGAGGTTTAAAATTGTGCAACAAGAGTTTTTCAGGCATAGCTTTAAAATTGTGGAACAAAACTTGCTAATAAGATAATGAAAATAATTCAAATTTAGCAGTATCCATGTGTTTGCTTTTGTTTATTTCACCTCGTTTGGTGTTGGTGTTGTTGGTGTTGGTGTTGTTGTTATTGTTGCTGTAGTTGTGGTTTTTCACAACGTAGAAGTTGCTTGACTTTGTTGACCAGACACTCTGATTGATTAATCGCGAGGGGTCCATCTTTTCTTGTCTCTAATAGGTAGTTGATATGATTTTATGCGATGCTCTCAAGCTATTCTACTCAGAAAAACTTTCTCAGTTCCTGACGGGAATCGAACCCGTAACCTGAACGCCGGTGAGATTCTCTAACCATTGAGCTACATGGACTCAGATGGTGAGCAAAGGTTACATTTATGTACTGGTGCTAGTTAAAGTTTTTCTGAATAGAATAGCTTGAGAGCATCGCATAAGATCATATATCCACCGAGCTACCACATTCAACTACATCATTGATTAGCACTATAAATAGGCGACATATCGAGACTTGCAGACTGGCAATGCATGTGTCTACCATCAGTACGAACCAGTACATAAATGTAACCTTTGCTCACCATCTGAGTCCATGTAGGTCAATGATTAGAGCATCTCACTGGCGATCAGAAGGTTCGGATTCGATTCCCGTCAGGGACTCAGAAAGTTTTTCTGAGTAGAATAGCTTGCGAGCATCGCATAAAATCATATATCTTCCAAGCTACCAGACAATATGCAGAAAAGTGAGTGCAGGAATTGGAGCTATGAGGCGTATAAAGCCCTACGTTCCACCTGCAACTCTACAAACAATTTATAAAGCACTGGTTCAACCTTATTTCGATTACTGCTTCCCTCTGTGGGATAATTGTGGTAAAACACTTCAAGATAAATTACAAAAGTTTCAATGTCGTGCAGCTAGAGTGATTTCTGGACTCGGTTACGATGTTAGATCGGCCGATGTCCTGGACGCTCTCGGTTGGCAAACACTTGATGTGAAACGATTAGAGAACAAATTGATATTGATGTACAAAATACTTAATATCCACACTGCCCCTAATCTAAATGAACTTTTCTGTAAATGAAATACAATTCAGTTTAATTATAATTTACGTAGTAGTGATACAGATCTACTCTTGCCTAAGCCTAATAGTGAATTTCTGAAGAAAAGTTTTCGATATAGTGGTGCCATGCAGTGGAATCATCTTCCTGAAGATTTTAAAAAGTCCGAAACTCTTTCTTCTTTTAAAAAGAAAATACGCCTGACATAATTGTTATTGGATCGAACCAATTTTTAGTTTTATTTTTTTTAACCTTTATATCGTTTAATCTTTGCTTATATTGCTTAACTTGTATATAGTTCAGTTTGTGTATAGTTAATGTGTGACGCTCCTCGTGGAAAACAGCGTACTATGTTGGTCGAGGCTAGCGTGTTTAAATAAAGTTTTACCTACCTACCACATTTAACTACATCATTGATTAGGAAGTTGATAGTTTTTGGGAGAATTGCTTACTTCATTAACGCGTTAATGAAATGGACAGTATATTTATCCGTCGTTACTTTACAAAAGAAATACGGGATGGATTTCCGCGTTTAGGTAATGTGATCCATACAAGTGGGGTTTCTTTATCACTTTCTGTCGAATATCGAATGTGTTCCGCAACAAAAATAAGTCATGCACTATGACGGTTTTCGATAAAATTCGAACGTGTTCTAGGCAATTTACTTACAGTACAAATATTAACAAACGAATCTTTTCAACGTGAACTCTAAAAGCCGTTTCTTATTGTTGCTCCGATGTCATCTCTGAATTGGAATGTGATATCATAAACTTTCCCGCTGCATAAATTTAGGAGTCTGGGATAACATCTGGTTGTCCACCGAACTCATCTCAAGCTACCTTGATCACATCATGGCACCCTTGGTCAAGAAACTACCTTCTTACATCAAGGACACCAAACATGCCCGGCAAATTTTTGAAAACATTACTTTTCAGGGTCAACACAGATTCATATTCACCATGAATGTCAAGTCGCTGCACACTGTCATTCCTCATCAAGATGGTCTTGAAGCATTCAGATTTTTCTTTAACCAAAGGACTAATCAGGAACCATCTACCATCACATTGGTGCGCTTGGCTGAGTTGGTGTTCACCCTCAATAATTTTTCTTTTGATGGTGAACATTACCAGCAAATAAGTGGTGTTGCCATGGGAACCAAAATGGGACCTAACTATGCCAACTTGTTAGTTGGTTATGTGGAAAAATAAATCTTTGGATGCTACACTGGTCCATTACCTGATTTCTATGGTCGGTTCATTGATGACTACCTTGGCACTGCGTCATGTGCGTGCACTGAACTGGATTGCTTCGTTAACTTTGTTAATAATTTCCATCCAGCGCTCCAGTTCACATGGGAGATCAGTGAGACCAGTGCATCATTCTTGGGTATTCTTGTATCTATAAATGGCAATGGGCTGAGCACATCTGTCTTTTACAAGCCTACTGACTCACACAGCAACCTCCTCTTCTCTTCCTGTCACCCAAAACACACCAAAACTTCCATCATTTACTCTCAGTTTCTTCGTCTACGCCGGCTTTACAGTGAAGATGATGACTTTCTTCCCAAAGCTATGTAAGTGAGAGGCTTTTTTGTTGAGCGTGGGTATCCTTCTCACCTTTTAGACACTGCCTTTCAAAAGGCCTCCAACATTCCCCGTTCAAACACTCTAGGAGAACCCCCCACTAACATTTCCAACAACAAAAAAGTACCACTTGTTTTAACTTTCCATCCTTTTAATTTTAAAGTAAGAGATATCATTTTCCGGAATTTTGAAATACTTAAAAATGACCCTGAAACATCTTCCATTTTCTCCGATAACCCCTTAGTATCTTTTCGACATAGTAAAAACATCCGAGGAACCCTAGTATGCAGTTCACTTCGACAAGACCAGGTGTCACCCACTGGCACTTCTTGTTGTCTTCGTCCTGTGTGCAAGACTTGGAAGCACCTTAATCCCATTACCTCTATTTCGGGCCCCAAAATGTAAGTTTGAAATCAAGCACAGTTTTATATGCGTTTCCTCCAACCTCATTTACTGCATCTCCTGCTGTAAATGTGGTAAACTCTACATTGCAGAAACTGGAAGACGTTTAAGTGACAGATTTGCTGAACATCTACGTGATATAAAAAACAATGAGTGATACAAACCTGTCGCCAGGCATTTCAACAGTGCCAACTACTCCATTTCTGACATAAAAGTTTGTGCCATCCTCTCCATTACTGGTGCGAATGATACCCGCAAGAAACAAGAACAGTTTCTTATTTACAAACTTGATACTCTCCATCCCCACGGCCTTAATGAACGTTTTTCTTTCATTTAGGTCCTCATCTGTCAATGCCTGCCTCTGTAGACATTCACAGTATTTTGTATTACTTTTCTATGCCATTTGTTGTTTAATTTTCTATTGTGCTCTCACTTGTTTTATATTCAGCCTGCATGCAGGTATACCCCCTTACCATCGGGTTTGTTGCTGTGTGCGGGCTCAATATTGAATAAGTTTTCATTTTGTTATGATTACGTTTCTGTCATTGGTTAATTTTGTTTCATGTGACTGCTTGTATAGCTTGCTATATAAGCAACAAGTTTGTTTATTCTATTTCTCTTTCTACTAACTCTCCAGACGAAGGGCCTTTGCTCGAAACGTCGAGGATAGAATATTTTTTATCTGTTTCAGATTGTGGCAAGCGAGAATCCCTCCCTTGGTGTTGTGCTGTTGCGCCGCTGCCTACGCTGGACCAGCCTTGTTGATGATTTTTATGAGAAATGAGTAATTTAGAAGCCGGACCAAGTCGTACAGACGTGTATACCAAGTGCGTTGCTGGCACTTTCAGCGATGAGAGATTGGCTGATCAAGGTAAAGCGTATCGCTCTTTAACCATCAAATAATTTTATTGTAGTTCTCCCTATTAATAACAAGAGTTCAGTACAAGATCTAATCGTCAAGCGGGCAATCACCTTCTGGAATGCAGCCGCTAATAGAAAACTTTTTTTTCTTTTATGATGACTGGATGTGTTGTGTTGAATGATCTGATCTGGATAGTCACGTGAGAGACTCGTGGCCTCGACCAGGGGCCGAGAAGGTTGGCGGGAGTTTTTGGAGAAGATTTGAAGGAGACTGTAAAACTCTAGAGATTAGATCTGTCGCTAATAAATACGATAACTAACACAACATGGTGTCAGGAGTGGGATCTCCAAAGACCGCGTGAAGGTAAGCTACGCGCTACAATTTGTTCTACTGAGAAAATACGGGATTGTGTAGCAGTAAAATCGACGAGTATCATTATGTCAATGGAGACGTCAACTGAGGGTACGAGCAGCCCTACCAGCCCAAATATGGAAGGAATCCGGCCTATTTTACCGGTGAAACCACCAAAACCGTTTGATTTCACAAAGCCCGAGGAATGGCCTCGCTGGATAAAAAGATTCGACCGCTATCGCGTCGTATCGGGCCTTTACAAGCAAAACGAAGAACTTCAGGTGAACGCCTTCTTGTACGCCATGGGGGGCGAAGCCGAAGATATTATGTCTAGTTTTGCCTTTCCTGAACCCTCCGACGCAAAGAAATACGACGTAGTAAAAGGGAAATTTGACAAACACTTTGTCGCCAAGAAGAATGTTATTTATGAACGTGCAAAGTTCAACCAACGTGTACAAAATCCAGACGAACCCGTTGAGAACTTTATTACCGCTCTCCATTGTTTAGCTGAGTTTTGTGAATATGGCCCGCTAAAGGAAGAAATGATACGTGACCGCCTCGTCGTAGGACTCAGGGACATGAAACTTAGCGAAAAGTTGCAGATGAACGCAGCCCTTACGTTGGAAAACGCCGTTCAACAAGCCAGACAAAGCGAGTCCGTAAAGAAACAACAAGAGGTAATCCGAAACCTCCAAAGTCAAGGTCAAGGCCAGGGTCAAGGCAACATAGACAATGTCGAAAAAGATCACTTTGAGCGATCTCCCAAAAAGCGATCACAGTGGAAACCTAAGAAATCACCAAGCACAAAGGATAGTAGACCCGGGTCTACTCAGCGACGTTCTACGTGCGGAAGATGCGGATCAATAACGTCAAAGCATAGCCAACACACATGCCCGGCAATGAATTCCAAGTGTCATCACTGTGGTAAACAAGGTCACTTCGCCAAGGTATGTCGCTCACGAAATATCGATGAAGTGGAAGATGAGGACGATTCTAGCTCAGATTCAGAGATATTTCTTGGTGAGGTGACATCGAAGAGTCGGGAACCATGGATGGCAAACATCACTATCAACAACAATGAAACTGTGTTCAAACTCGACAGTGGCGCGGATGTTACAGTTGTTCCCAGACAGACATACGAAGATATGGCCGACCGACCGACCTTGTTAAAGACGTCCAAAACTTTGTACGGTCCATGCCGGTATCGACTGAGATGCATGGGAAAATTTAAAGCGATATTGGTGCATCAAAACAAGTCATGCGCTGAAGAAATTTACGTATTGGATAACCTGGATCGACCACTATTGGGCCGCACCGCTTGTCACAAGTTGGAAATCATCAAGAAAATTGACGAAGTTCGTTCCCCGGCTAATCTTGGAGACATGAAGAAAACACATCCAAAGCTCTTCAAAGGACTAGGATGTATTCCTGGCGAATATAACATCGAGCTTAAGGATGACGTAACACCGTTTAATATCACTGCGCCACGGAGAATTCCAATACCTTTGCAGGAAAAAGTGAAAAATGAACTGAAACGGATGGAAAAATTGGACGTCATCGAGAGAGTAGATCAACCAACTGATTGGTGCTCACCTGTGGTAGTAGTTCCTAAAAAGAATGGTGCAGTCAGAATCTGTGGGGATTTTATCAAACTAAATAAAGCGGTGAAACGAGAAAACCATCCCATGCCGACAACCGAACAAACACTTGCCAAGCTCGCCGGTGCCAAAGTCGTCTCAAAGCTAGATGCTAACTCTGGGTTTTGGCAGAGAAAGCTCAGCGCCAAATCTAAGCTTTTCACAACCTTCATAACACCTTGGGGACGATATTGCTACAGACGACTTCCGTTTGGCATATCATCAGCACCAGAACACTTCCAGAAGACCATCCAGCAGATACTGGAGGGATTGGACGGAATAGAATGTCAAATGGACGACATTCTAGTGTTCGGAGAATGCCAAGAACAACACGATGTTCGCTTGGAAGCCGTTTTCCACCGTCTTGAAGAGTATGGGGTCACCTTAAACCCGGAGAAGTGTGAATTTTCCAAAGAAAAAATTAGTTTCCTAGGACACATTATCGGTAAAGACGGAATTGAAGCTGATCCAATGAAAGTTGAAGCAATACAGCAAATTAAGGTTCCTGTGGATGTATCAGAATTGAGAAGATTCTTGGGCATGGCAAACCAGATGGGCAAGTACCTCCCTAACCTGGCTCAGACCAGCAAGCCTCTCAGGGACTTGTTGAGCAAAGAAAGTGCCTGGATTTGGCAGAACCCTCAGCAAAAAGCTTTTGAAGAAATCAAGAAGAAGCTAACCTCGGCTCCAGTCCTAGCGATCTATGACCCACAGTTAGAGACAACGGTCTCAGCAGATGCATCTTCATATGGAATTGGAGCTGTATTGACCCAGAAGCAATCGAACGGGGATTGGAAACCCGTCGTCTTCATATCCAGAGCCCTGACGAACACTGAGCAAAGATACGCTCAAATTGAGAAAGAGGCTCTAGCCACGACATGGGCATGCGAAAGAATGGCGGACTATCTAGTCGGAAAAACATTCCATATTGAAACGGACCACAAGCCTCTCGTTCCGTTGCTGGGGTCGAAGAACCTTGATGAAATGCCACCAAGGATCCAGAGACTCCGAATGCGGCTTATGCGATTCAATTACACGATTTCTCACGTCCCGGGTAAAGATCTGGTAACCGCGGATACCCTGTCGCGAGCACCGTTGTCAACTACGGCCGACCGTAGACATGAAGAAGAAATCAATCTGTATGTGGAAAATGTACTGCTTCATCTTCCAGCCTCCGACAAGCGATTAGAAGAAATTTCCGCCAGACAGAAGGAAGATCCTTTGTGCCAGAAACTGGCAGAATACTGCGAAGAAGGATGGCCAGACATCGCCAAGCTTCCCAACTCAATGCGTGCCTATTGGAGCTCCCGAGGTGAGATTTCCCGGGTACGAGGACTTCTCCTTAAAGGTTGTCAGATTATCATTCCTTCAAGCATGCAGCTGGAAATCTTAGAAAGGATCCACGAAGGGCACCAAGGCATCGTCAAGTGTCGACGACGTGTCAGAGAATCAGTTTGGTGGCCTGGAGTCAGCAAGCAAATTGCCGACATTGTCACGAACTGTCGTAAATGCATCGAGTACCGACTTCCTGCTCGTGAACCTATGATACCAGCAGCTGTTCCCGAGGGTCCGTGGAAGACCCTTGGCACCGACCTTTTCTACTTAAAGGGAAGAACGTACCTATTGGTGGTCGACTATTTCTCACGCTATGTGGAGGTATCACCCCTGCTGACTTCGCAGAAATCTAGTGAAGCAATACGCGCATTGAAGTCCATATTCGCGCGACACGGCATCCCGGAGACCTTGAGATCGGACAATGGACCACAATTCGCCTCTACGGAATTCGACCGGTTCTCTAAAGAGTTCGCCTTTACTCACATAACATCAAGTCCAAAGCTACCGCAGTCGAATGGTGAGGCCGAACGTGCCGTCCAGACTGTAAAGAATGCCTTGAAGAAAGAAGATGACCCTGCGAAAGCCCTGATGTCCTATAGAGCTACACCGCTGGAAAATGGCTACAGCCCTGCAGAAATGCTCTTCGGTCGCAAAATCCGGACAACTCTCCCGGTCTCTCCTGACCGACTAAAGCCATCATGGCCAGACGTAGAGAAGATCTGGGAACACGAACAAAAGAACAAGATAAGTCAAGTGTACCGTTACAACGCCAAGTACCGATGTAAAGATCTGCCTGAACTGAAAGCCGGGGATTCTGCATGGGTTGTCGACCAGAAAACACCGGCTGTCGTCACGAAGAAGGATATTACACCAAGGTCGTATACAGTAGAGACGGAAGATGGCACCCCTATCAGGCGAAATCGCAGACATCTTGTACCAATGCCTGCAAATGACAGCGTTATAGAAGTACCAGTCCCGCAGGCGGAAGTTCCGGTGAAATCACCGGAGGTTAAACACGAGACAGGAACAGGAACAGCGATGACAAGATATGGAAGAATTGTTAAACCACCAGCTAGACTGGGATTTACTTAGAAAAATGACCTCTTTAGCGTTCATCTTTATATTTACTGAAAAACTATTTTGATATGTCTTACGTTCCTTAAAAGAAGGAAGATGTTGTGTTGAATGATCTGATCTGGATAGTCACGTGAGAGACTCGTGGCCTCGACCAGGGGCCGAGAAGGTTGGCGGGAGTTTTTGGAGAAGATTTGAAGGAGACTGTAAAACTCTAGAGATTAGATCTGTCGCTAATAAATACGATAACTAACACAACAGATGAATGTTAATTTTGTTTCCTGGGCTTCTTTCTCTCTCGTAGTCTGTAGTCTCTACGTTGGAGGCCTGGCTTACGGGCTAAATCTTCCTATTTCTGTATCAAACTAAGTGGAAGTAGATTTGCTAGGTAAATAATAATTCAAAAGATAAACAATGCTTTCCACCAGACAAGGAGCGGTCGAAGATGAGAAAAATTGTGAAAAGTGAAAAGTCTCGCTATCTCACGAGAACGAGCCAGCTGTAACTATCACGTCAAACTAAACAAACAGGTTTGCGGTGACACCAAGTCCTTTTCGGGTCATCACTTAAAGGTTTCCGTTTTCAAAACCAGAAGCTTGGCATTCCGGATGAATTGCGTTTGACTCACCTGATGTCCGCCGCAAATCGCGTTGGTTAAAGTTTATATGTTGTGAATGTGCTTCTCTATTACCGCCTTGCCGCAGATGAACGAGATTTCAAAAGATCGAGTTAAATTATTTCTGCCCTAGGTGATAAGGGAGTCAGAAAGACGATTTAGTCAAAAAAGAAAGATGACTTGGTTCGAACGTATTTGCCAGCGCAGTGCATCATGTTTCTTAACCCAGTTCCTTGAAAAACCATCCTTTCCTCATGTTCTACGCGATTGTCAATACATTGGTCTTATCTCGTTTGTTAAAGCTGTGGTCAAATCTTCCGTCTCGGGACACGACATCGATAAAAGACTTATTGTTTAATGTCTAAAGTCATATTGCTTCATACTTCAAGATTACATTGTTTATAAGAACGGTTACAGCGGGACTAACATTGTTATATAGCAGTACTATACGTCCGACTTACCTGAACAAAAGCTGCGCAGTGTTGACCAAAGAAACGTGAACTAAAGTAGTGACGTTTCTGTCTTTCGCTCTTCCGACTTCGTTGAGTAACTGATCATCATCTGATCACTTCATGTGTGGTTACTAAGCGTTGACTGAGTCCACGATTCCAGCGCTATAAACTGCGGTATACTCTACAAACATGATGTTTATCTGACTGCTTTGCGAAATAGAATATTTGGCTGCAGCTTCTCAAACGACAGGAAAATTTTACTCATTTGAGGGAAACCTAGCAGCCGTTTTATTCCGTCTAAACGCGGCTTGAATCTCAATTCACGAAGTGTGAAAGATCGCAGGAGAGTAATAGAATAGTAAAAAACCTTCATTGCTTGAGTAATCACACAAGATTGAAAAATTTTGTCAACAATGGCTTGCCATTAGGAATATGCCCCACTCCGAGGAGTGTAGCGTATCACGAGCCAATGCCTTTGATGAATAGTCGGAAAAAGCCAAAGGAGAAACTACGTCGAAAGTACTGAAACGAAGACCAAGGGAAACACGGGACATGTCTTCGCCATGTTCAAGACATACTAGGAAGAAAAACTCAAAGAAAAGCTCAAAGAATTTGAATTACATCTTTTGTCTTTCAATAATAAGAGAAAGCAGTGTTCATTTTAGCGATCCGTTAATTCAAAATGATTTTCCAATGTTCGGTAAGGCTGGTCGAATTTCACTAACGCAAAACGTAAATTCATTAACAGCACGGGTTAAGTTCATAGTCAGTTTTGAAGTTTTTATCTTGACGCGAACAAGGGAGTTTACGTTTGGCGACTTTTGGAGTTAGGGAATCTTATTCTGTTAAGTGAAATTCTACAGCTTCAGCCAAAAAATAATATTTGTCGAACACTCATTAACATAGAAGAAAACAACATAACCCAGAAACAAATTTCAAAATAAGCAATGGTGCGATCAGAAAGGTCAGAGGCTCTTTTTGAACAGTTGAGTCGTAGGCTTTGAGCTAGACTTCACCGATAGGTGAATTTTTATATACAGTGGTGTACAGACATGCAATGTTGATAAGTGTGTGACTTTGTTTAACCTCTGCTCTCTCTATAATCAACAACACTTAAATTTACTGCTTTTCAGAAGTTAACAAGACACCAACAATTTATTACTCTATAGAGCCACTGAAACAATGTATGACACTACGAGAAGTGATGTGCTAAAGAGCTAAACTACACATAGTTGATTACAAAAACCCGTGTCAGAGATTTAATTTTGATTGCAAATTTAAATCGCAGAAGACATTGTAATTTTTCCAATCGTCGTGAAAGCCTACTGGCTGGTAATGGCGATTATTAGTATGATTAAATACATACAAATCCCACAGACAATTGCTGCAATGGAAAGGTTCCTTGCACTCTGTGCCGAGACTACGGCTCCGGCGTAGTCTCCAACCGTGTAACGATTTCTTGCCTAGCAAGAGAAACAAAGAGAGAAACTATTTTCGAAGCGATTTTGCTTGGATTTTAATCCATCGTCTTACCAGCTATATGAAAGTTACGGAATGGACTCAGAAAACATTTTTTCTAAGGTCATGGGTTAGAACGTTCGCAGTGGCCTGTCTTAACTCGGCTTGCGCATTCACCACATACTGGAATGATTATGAATATGATTTTAATTGTGACAATGATTATAATTACGACCATGATTGTCACCATGATTGAGTTTATGATAATGCTTATGAATAGATTTTAATAATGATTACGTCTATGATTTTGATTATGATGATTATGATCACAATTACGGTAAAAAATTTTAAAAAATTATGATTGTATTATGGCTATGGTCATGATCAATATAATTATTATCATGACTTTGATGATTACGATGATGACCAGAATGATGCTGATTATAATATTAATGAAATTGATAATGATTGAGTACGATTGTGATTATAATTATGATTATGTTTACAATGATTATAATTATATTAAAAAAAAATTACAGTGAACTCTCTCTTGACGGACACGCCCCTAAGACACCACATTTGGTCCCGGCTGTTTATACATTATTTTACCATAATCAAACTCTCTCCAAGACGGACATCTCTACAAGACGGACAACGGACACTAGTCAAGTGGAAAAAACGTTCAAAATACTTCTCAGAGCGGACAGGTAACGACCTGATCAATAGATTCGGGTAACGAAATTTCAATATGTCACGATAACTGTTACATGTATGAGATATACTTGTAGATATTATATTTAGGATATATTGCTTTTGTGCAGGAATATTGCTTTCGTGCATGAGTAATTTGCTTTCGTGCATGAGTAATTTTCTTTCGTGCATGAGTGGAGAAATAGTTTAAAAAAGATAACGTAACGGACATCCTGTGCTGGAAAAAAAGCTTTCACGCACCATTTAACGTAAAGGAAATAGTCTATAGTTTCTTCCCCTAGCTAAACGTATAAAAGGCAGAGCACAACTCAGCAGTGCATGCATTATTCATAAGGCGTTAGCCTGAATAACATCATTACGAACCGAAGTCTTAAAAAAAATTATTAAAGTCAAGAACCAAAGGAATCAACAGAACCGAAGAAACCGAACCAAAAGTCAAAGTCGTAAAAGAAATCAACAGAACCGAATTCCAAAGAGCGTACAGAGTGATCAGAGTTGTGCTCTGTCTCAAAGCAGTATAATACATACTTCAAGGTTAGAAAATATAAAGACGCTAATCTTTAAGCAATTCAAATATAGTAAAATAAATAGTTGAAAATATAACTGGTTTTGTATTCTTTGTTGCGAGCAAATTGAACCAAAAGCAGCCACATAATTTAATAGGGACCGGCTCGTAACATAGCGAAGATGATTTTTGTTCCAAAAATTAACAAATTCTAAACCGAGTGGTTAAATACCTGACTTACATTGAAAGGCTTTCATTCGAAATATCTGGATCGTCCTCTCCCGGCAGAAAAACTGACGCTGAGTGAACGAGGCTTAATCGCTTTAATCCTGAAGGGCAGTGTCAGATTGTTTCATCTCCTTCTAAGACGGACACCTCTCTAAGACGGACAGTAAGAGCGGTCCCGAAGGTGTCCGTCTTTAAGGGAGTTCACTGTATGGTAATCCTATAATTGTGATAGTATTCATGATAAAGATTATGATTATAGTTGTTACCTCTGAAGACTTTATGATGGCAAATATTCCTATAATCGGGCAGCAACAAAGGCAGGCAAAAATTGACAGTCCCATGTGGTCCTGGAGAGGGAGCATTAGTGCAGTGGTCCCGACTGGTGGTTGCTGGAAAGAAATTTTGTTGTTCAGCTATTTTAACCTTTTTCCAACTGACGATGTGCTTTGTCACTTTACTCTGGCTAATGCCTGACGATTTCACTCAATAATACTACAAATATTGCAGATTGCAATCCAAGTAATAGCTAAATCCAAGATACGCCACTTCTGTGAGGTCAGCGATGAAAGGATTTGATCAAAGATGGCTGACAAAGAATCAGGCCCACCATTTCAAACTTGACTTTAACCAGTGAAATTCAAATGATATGCACCAAAATACTATAACTATAAAATGCCTACAGATATAAGAACTAAAAAATATTTTTTATACTACTAGTTTCTTCGTAATTAAAAAAACGCAGCTCTGTTTTTTTATTACTCATACTATATAACTACGACCTGTAAACGGTTTTGTAACTACGTTTTATAAGTTTTCATTTACTACGGCCTTTAAACGTCTATAATTTTGTATGAATCCGGCAACAAAATTGAGGATCAAACTTTCCTTCCATCCTTCCTCCTATCCTTCGTTCCTTCCTCCCTTCCTTGGTTCCTTCCTTCGTTCCTTCCTTCCTTCCCTCCTTCTTTCCTTCCTTCTATCCCTCCTTCATTCCTTCCTTCCTCCCTTCCTGCCTCCCTTCCTGCCTCCCTTCCTGCCTCCCTTGTTTCCTTCCTTCCTTCTATCCTTATTTCTTCGTTCCTTTGTTCGATCGTTCGTCCTTTGATTCTTTCCTTTCATTATCCCTCCCTCCTCGTTTCCCAATTCAACTATCCAGTCTATTTTCTCACTTACTGCCAAAACAACTGTTGTGTTGTTACTACTGACATGACTTGACGTAGGCTGTTGTATATATCCATGACCTTGTGGCGGTGGGTATCCAGTGGGAGGCGGTGGGTATCCAGTGGGAGGCGGTGGGTAGCCAGCGGCCGGTGGTGGATAGCCTGTGGTAGGTGGTGCATGTCCTTTCGTAGGCTCCGAGGGGTATCCTGTGGGGTAGCCACTAGTGGACTGATACCCGTAGGTGCATTGAGGGGGATATCCAGGAGTTGGCTGTGGATAACTAGGTGGTTGTGGTGGCGCCTGTGGATAGCCAGGTTGCTCTTGTTGCGGAGGATACCCAGGGGTAACCTGTGGTGGATAGTTCGGCGCTTGAGGATCAGGGTTGTATGGAGGAGGGTTTTCCATGACGCCAAGATCTGTGAAATCAATAGCGATTCGCAAAGTTATTCCATAAGATTGACGAAAAATGTTGATTGTTTTTGTTTTAGAGCAGGTAATTGGAACCACACTGGTGTTACAGTTGTGTAGTTGTGATTGTCTAACGATTGGGAGTGAAACTATTAATGATGGAACGCGCTTTTAACCGCGGGCTATAGTGAGCATGACATGGCTACACTAATGGTATGCCATGTAGAGTTGAGCGAATGAGTATGAGTCTTTAGTTTCAGAGTAAATCGTGGAGTATACATTTGTGTTGTGAAGGTGTATTAGTAATTAGCACGAGTGCGATACGGGATTTCAAAACCGACCACCCGGCCTTAGGGTTTTACCGACAGTTAGACGGCTACGCAGTTGGCCATGCAGTGTAGAGTTTAATAAAGAAGTATGTATGAATACAGAGAGAAAGAGTACAAGATGCGTAACATTGTCTCGTTCATAAATATCTTGGGACACAACCCTGGACGTACGTTTCGGCCTTCTGTGGCCTCTTCAACAGGGATTTGGGATTGGCAGTCAATGTTATACCGTCGGAAGAGAAGCGATAAACAGTAAAAGATACAATAAAATAAAATATAAGTAGAAGGAGATAAAATGTGTGCTTACCAGTATTGTTGTGTGTCTTGGAAAGGCCAATTCTGCGTGCCATCGTAATATTAAGGGAAGTTTACCACGTTTTGAGAGAGGGTGGGTATCCGTGTTAGCGTTGGGCAGAATGGGAGCGTGAACGAGTTGTGATGTGAAGTTTAAGCGAGTAGTGTTGTTCGTTCCCAGTGAATAAAAGGTGCGCGGATATAATGTGTCCTATGAGGATAACTGTGGAGTGTTGGATCATAAGAGGGCAGTGATGCGAGCTGGGTTCATGTGTTGTTTGACACCATGTTGAATATCATAAAGTTTTTCGTCGTTACTAGTAAAAAATGTTTCAGTTATGATCACTTCTGTGTTATAGTCGGGTCCAGCGTCTTCTTTTAACATACCTATGTAGGCGTCGATGCCTTAGTCATTTGGTTTGTTGTGATATAGACTCATGGGGTCTATAGTGACGGGCATTATGTAATGGTAGATTGATGTTAACTTAGAGTAAGCGGAAGATTCTGTTGTTTAGTTTTTGTGTCATTTCTAATGTGTTATTGTCTTGATTAGCGTCTTTTTCTAACATACCTATCGATGTTTTGATGCCTTCGTTATTCGGTATGTTGGTATATAGGCTCTTATCAGTCGTATATAAAGACGACTATTGTGTTACCGGATACATTGTTGTTACGTGAAATGAGTTGTTTAATGAAGGAGTTCGTTGAGTTGTCTCGTTTTGTATTCTTCCGTGTTAGTGTCCGTTGAAGTTCCTACTCATCGTTAGGGTTGTTTGCTTCAGTTTTGCTTGTATGATCCCATCGTGTGTCGTTAATTACTTGTGAAGTTGTGTTTTGTTTACATATGACATTGTAACCTAAATAAGGGTATTACTGAGCTTCGTTTAGTCGGGAAGTTCGCGTGTGTTATGTGAAATGTTGGTTGGTTGTGATCAAATATATTGTCCTTTGGGTTTGTTGTATCAAGGATGATGTTATCTGATATGGTTAGTGCGAGATTGCTTAAAATCCATAGGCAAGACATTTGCCCGTTGGACCTAGCTATTGCGTACGTGGTGTTAGATATTTTAGTCGTGAAGTGAAATGTCGAACTACACAGTGTGGCGAGCTTGGATTAGCTCAATCCTTTTCCTACGAGGTTTTCATTGATTTTTTGGTTTTAGAGCAGGTAATTGGAACCACACTGATGTTACGGTTGTGTAGTTGTGATTGTCTAACGATTGGGAGTGAAACTATTAATGATGAAACGCGCTTTTAGCCGCGGGCTATAGTGAGCTTGACATGGCTACACTAGTGGTATGCCAGCCGGAGTAACATTGTTATATAGCAGTACTATACGTCCGACTTACCTGAAAAAAAAACTGCGGAGCGTCGACCAAAGAAACGTGAACTAAAGTAGTGACGTTTCTGTCTCTCGCTCTTCCGACTTCCTTGGGTAACTGATGATCATCTGATCACTTCATGTGTGGTTACTAAGCGTTGACTGAGTCCACGATTCCAGCGCTATAAACTGCGGTATACTCTACAAACATGATGTTTATGTGACTGCATTGCAAAATAGAATATTTGGCTGCAGCTTCTCAAACGATAGGAAAATTTTACTCATTTGAGGGAAACCTAGCAAACGTTTTATTCCGTCTAAACGAGGCTTCAATCTCAATTCACGAAATGTGAAAGATCGCAGGAGAGTAATAGAATAATAAAAAACCTTCATGGCTTGAGTAATCACACAAGATTGAAAAATTTTGCCAACAATGGCTTGCCATTAGGAATATGCCCCACTCCGAGGAGTGTAGCGTATTACCAGCCAATGCCTTTGATGAATAGTCGGAAAAAGCCAAAGGAGAAACTACGTCGAAAGTACTGAAACGAAGACCAAGGGAAACACGGGACATGTCTTCGCCATGTTCAAGACATACTGGGAAGAAAAACTCAAAGAAAAGCTCAAAGAATTTGAATTACATCTTTTGTCTTTCAATAATAAGAGAAAGCAGTGTTCATTTTAGCGATCCGTTAATTCAAAATGATTTTCCAATGTTCGGTAAGGCTGGTCGAATTTCACTAACGCAAAACGTAAATTCATTAACAGCACGGGTTAAGTTCATAGTCAGTTTTGAAGTTTTTATCTTGACGCGAACAGAGAGTTTACGTTTGGCGACGTTTCGAGCTGGGGAATCTTATTCTGTTAAGTGAAATTCTACAGCTTCAGCCAAAAAATAATATTTGTCGAACACTCATTAACATAGAAAACAACATAACCCAGAAACGAATTTCAAAACTGATAAGCAATGGTGTGATCAGAAAGGTCAGAGGCTCTTTTTGAACAGTTGAGTCATAGGCCTTGAGCTAGACTTCACCGATAGGTGAATTTTTATATGCAGTGGTGTACAGACATGTAATGTTGATAAGTGTGCGACTTTGTTTAACCTCTGCTCTCTCTATAATCAACAACACTTAAATTTACTGCCTTTTAGAAGTAAACAAGATGCCAATAATTTATTACTCCATAGAGCCACTGAAACAATGTATGACACTACGAGAAGTGATGTGCTAAAGAGCTAAACTACACATAGTTGATTACAAAAACCCGTGTCAGAGATTTAATTTTGATTGCAAATTTAAATCGCAGAAGACATTGTAATTTTTCCAATCGTCGTGAAAGCCTACCGGCTGGTAATGGCAATTATTTCTATGATGAAAACTATACAGCCGATGGAAATCCCACAGACAATTGCTGCAATGGAAAGGTTCTTTGCACTCTTCGCCGAGGCTGCGGCTCCGGCGTAGTCTCCAACCGTGTAACGATTTCTTGCCTAGCAAGAGAAACAAAGAGGGGAACTATTTATATTCGAAGCGATTTTGCTTGGATTTTAATCCATCGTCTTACCCGCTATATGAAAGTTACGGAATGGGCTCAGAAAACATTTTTTCTAAGGTCATGGGTTAAAACGTTTGCAGTGGCCTGTCTTAACTCGGCTTGCACATTCACCACACACTGGAATGATTATGATAGTGATATGATTGTAATTGTGACTATAATTATAATTACGACCATGATTGTCACCATGATTGTCATTGATTGTGTTTATGATAATGCTTATGAATTGATTTTAATAATGATTACGTCTATGATTTTGACTATTATGATTATGATCACAATTACAGTAAAAAATTTTAAAAAATTATGATTGAATTATGGTTATGGTCATGATCAATATAATTATTATCATGACTTTGATGATTATGATGATGACCAGAATGATGCTGATTATAATATTAATGAAATTGATAATGATTGAGTCGGGGACTCAGAAACGGTTTTTCTGAGAGAACAGCTTGAGAGCGTGCGTATTAAGAACATAATTACCAAGCTACCAAAAACACATCATTGATTATGATTATATAATGAAAAAAATTACAGTGAACTCTGTCTTAACGGACACCTCCTTAATACACCAAATTTGGTCTCGGCTGTTTATACATTATTTTACCATAATCAAACTCTCTCTAAGACGGACATCTCTACAAGACGGACAACAGACACAAGTCAAGTGGAAAAACGTTCAAAATACTTCTCAGAGCGGACAGATAACGGCCTGATCAATAGATTCGGGTAACGAAATTTCAATATGTCATGATAACGAAGATGATTTCTGTTTAAAAATTAACAAATTCTAAATCGAGTGGTTAAATACCTGACTTACATTGAAAGGCTTTCATTCGAAATATCTGGATCGTCCTCTCCCGGCAGAAAAACTGACGCTGAGTGAACGGAGCTTAATCGCTTTAACCCTGAAGGGCAGTGTCAGATTGTTTCATCTCCTTCTAAGACGGACACCTCTCTAAGACGGACAGTAAGAGCGGTCCCGAAGGTGTCCGTCTTAGAGGGAGTCCACTGTATGGTAATCCTATAATTGTGATAGTAATCATGATAATGATTATGATTATAGTTGTTACCTCTGACGATTTTGTGATGGCAAATATTCCGATAATGCAGCAGCAACAAAGGCAGGCAAAAATTGACAGTCCCATGTGGTCCTGGGGAGAGGGCATCACTGCAGTGGTCCCGACTGGTGGTTGCTGGAAAGAAATTTTGTTGTTCAGCTATTTTAACCCTTTTCCAACTGACGACGTGCTTTGTCACTTTACTCTGGCTAATGCCTGACGATTTCACTCAATAATACTACAAATATTGCAGATTGCAATCCAAGTAATAGCTAAATCCAAGATACGCCACTTCTGTAAGGTCAGCGATGAAAGGATTTGATCAAAGATGGCTGACAATGAATCAGGCCCACCAATTAAAACTTGACTTTAACCAGTGAAATTCAAATATTATGGAGTAAAATACTATAACTATAAAATGCTTACAGATATAAGAACTAAAAAATATTTTTTATACTACTACTTTCTCCTTAACTAAAAGACACAGCTCTGTTTTTTTATTACTCATACTACATAACTACGACCTGTAAACGGTTTTGTAACTACGTTTTATAAGTTTTCATTTACTACGGCCTTTAAACGTCTATAATTTTGTATGGATCCGGCAACAAAATTGAAGATCAAACTTTCCTTCTTTCCTTCCATCCTTCCTCCTATCCTTCGTTCGTTTGTTCATTCGTTCATTCGTTACTTCTATCCTTCCTTCCTTTCCTCCTTCCTTCCTTCCCTGCTTCCTTCCTTCTATCCTTCCTTCTTCGTTCCTTTGATTGTTCGTTCGTCCTTAGATTCTTTCCTTGCATTGTCCCTCCCTCCTCGTTTCCCAATTCAACTATCCAGTCTATTCGCTCACTTACTGCCAAAACAACTGTTGTGTTGTTATTGCTGACATGACTTGACGCAGGCTGTTGTATATATCCATGACCTTGTGGCGGTGGGTATCCAGTGGGAGGCGGTGGGTAGCCAGCGGCCGGTGGTGGATAGCCTGTGGAAGGTGGTGCATGTCCTTTCGTAGGCTCCGGGGGGTATCCTTTTGCGGGCTGAGTGGGTTAGCCACCAGTGGGCTGATACCCGGTGGTGGATTGAGGGGGATATACAGGAGTTGAATGTGGATAACTAGGTGGTTATGGTGGCGCCTGTGGATAGCCAGGTTGCTCTTGTTGCGGAGGATACCCAGGGGTAACCTGTGGTGGATAGTTCGGCGCTTGAGGATCAGGGTTGTATGGAGGAGGGTTTTCCATGACAACAAGATCTGTGAAATCAATAGCGATTCGCAAAGTTATTCCATAAGTTTGACGAAAAATCCTATACTTTTAAGGCGTGATGAGCCCATCCGTATGACGCCAGTTGACTTTGAGCACTGAAGTGCCTAGAGGGGACCTGGGGAGCCGGTGACCCCTCAAATTATCCGTAACACCGTAGGGTCTCATAACCCGACCCCGTTTGAACTCTTGCAGGTCCTAAAGGCTCCCCAGAGTTTAGTGTGACCATGCCAATGACTTTACGTTGTAAGATGTACGAAGTCGACTTGAGAAGTTCCCCGAATAAAACCGCCACAGCCGCTCAGAGAACCGAATGGGAGGCCAAAGTAAAGCAACGCGATAAACAAGTACAAGATATTAACGAGCGGAGTAACACAGTTTGGTGTCACCTAGCATTAGCCTTGGATAAGACGAGTCTTATGTATATTCGACATGATTGTTTATCACCAGATGGAACAGGCGACGGAGCTAAAGCATGGCGTTTGTTACAGCAGCGTTTTTGCAGTGTAGAAAGACCAACCGTGGTGAATCTCGTCCGACAGTTATCCAGATTACAGCTCGGCGAGGGTGAGAAATTATCCGAATACTTTATCCGATCACAAGAACTAATGACACGACTAACTGAAGCTGGAGAACAGATATCCGAGACATTATTTAACGCACTGGTCATCAATGGACTTCCGGAGTCATTCGAACATTTTGTTGTACAGGAAAGCTTCAATCCTGCAACTACGTTCACGGAGTTGAGAACCCGATTGCAGAACTATGAAGAAAGTCGAACTCAAAGAAAGCAAACAGAGGAAGACCACTCAGTTGCGATGTGCTCTTCAAATCAGCAAACCACAAGAGAAAGCTCAGGCTCGCACAAGGGAAATTGTTTTGTTTGTGGCTTAACAGGACATTTCGCCAGGCAATGCGCCAAGAAGAGCACTGCACACTGTTCAAAGTGTAAGAAGAAAGGCCATCTAGCAAAAGCATGTAGAAGATCCGGAAATGAGAGACCACGAAACAAAGAAGATAAAAATTCAACAACAACGATGTATTCAAGCTGTTTGACAGGGAGATCACAAACAGAGAAAGAGAATCCTAAAGTAGAAGATTATCTAATTGTCGACACAGGATGTACAGATCACATCGTCAACCGGAAAGAAGTATTTGAGAATCTCAAGCCCTGCACCAACAAGAAAAACGTAAGAGACCCAAAAGGAAATCTTTCAGCCATACAAGGGATCGGTGATGTTCCAATCACACTGAAGCTTAACACAGAAAAGGAGAAAAAGATTGTTCTGAAAAACGTTCTTTTTGTTCCAAGTTATGAAGTCAACCTCCTTTCAGTTAATACAGCTGTCAATCACAGACACAAGTTCATCTTTACAGAGTCAGAGACAAAGCTAGTTCTCAGAGACAAAAAAGAAATCAATCTTAAGAAAGACAATAATTTATTTCACCTACCTGTCACTTTCCAGAAGCTGGATCGAACCAATTGCAACATAAGCGAAGGATTACCCAAAGAAGATATGGGTCGATGACGTTATAGTCGCTGGAGAGAACAGTGAAGCTGTTGATACACTCAAGTCAGTATTCAAGGAAAGATTCAAGATGGACGATCGAGGCGAATTGTATTGGTTCTTAGGAATGCGAGTTCGGAGATCGCAAGACAAGATCACAATTGATCAAGAGAAATACATCCAAAGTGTACTGAACAAGTTCAATATGAGTGACTGCAAACCTCTAGCCACACCTGCAGAAGTTAACCTGAAACTAGTAAAGAGCACAGTAGAAGTTTGGTTGGATCCCTACTTTACATAAGTAAACAGACACGCCCAGATATTCTCAACACGGTCAATCAACTATCACGGTTCCTCGAGAAGCCCGATATTTCTCACTGGAAGGCAGGAAAACGCCTATTGAGGTACCTGAAAGGAACGATTCATTTGCAACTAATTTACTCAAAGAGCTCCTCAACAGAATTATTGGGAGATTCTGATGCAGATTGGAGTGGAGACATCAACGACAGAAGATCAACCACAGGCTACTATTTCAAGTTCCAAGGAAATGGGGGAGCGATTAGTTGGGAAGTTAAAAAGCAACCAACAGTTGCACTCTCATCTACAGAAGCAGAATATCAAAGTATGGCAGCAGCAGTGCAAGAAGCGATATACCTCCGAGCACTCATGCAAGATTTTGGTCGTCCGACCAAATTACCAACCGAAATTGGAGAAGATAACCAGTCATTTATAAAGATGTGTCACAACCCAGTAATGCACAAACGTTCCAAACACATTGGTACCAAGTTACATTTCATTCGAGAAAGAGTAGAGAACGGAGAAGTGAAAATTCATTATGTTCCTACAGAAGAGATGACAGCAGACATCCTTACAAAGTCCCTACCACGACCTAAGGTGGAGAAACACCGAGTTGTTCTACTAGGAACTGATTCAGACTCAACTTAATAGTCACATAGTAGAGTCTGAGTGGGGGTGTTAGGGGATTACTATAAAAGGGAATTTATAAATTACTTATTAAATGAAGACTTGTAATTTGATTGACATTTTTTGTTGCGAACTTGATTCTTCTCGATGTTGTTGTTCTACCGACAAGGAGTGGCTCTCGTTAGATAAAAGGATATTATCAAACAATGTAAATATTTGTGTATATATTAAAGAAATAGTCAAACGAAACGTGCGATAGTTAACAGGTTAACTACATAATGGACAGAGAAAATTTTCGAGTGTTAGGATATATTTTCAATAATGTTCAAAATTTAACTGTGAATCGAATGTAAATGCCACAATGCTCTTAAATATCTAAAAACCTTGACCAGCCGACAGCTTCAAAAAATAAAAAAGAAAGCAAATTCCGAAAACCAAGGTCATCTTTCAACTTAACATTTAAGTTAACAAAAGATGAAAACTGTATCACATTTCACCATTTCACAGTTTTCATCTTTTGTTAACTTAAATCTTAAGTTGAAAGATGACCTTGGTTTTCGCAATTTGCTTTCTTTTATATTCTTAAATATAGTCTTTCACTTTTAGACATTACCAGCAAGTAATAACTGAATTCGTGACCATACTCTTGTAAGCAACTTCCGTAGCTCAGTTGGCAGGAGATTGCACTAGATTCACGAGGTCGAGGTTTCCATTCCCAGACATAAGGCCCAAAGTTGCATTTTTCACAAGTCCCGGTCGGACCTTAAAATTGTGTCCTGACACTCGAAATTTTTCCCTATCAATAATGTTGTGAAAATGCCGTTGCTCTTTAACCCTTTCGGGCCCATGCCCGACTTTGGTATTTTACTCTGGCTAACGCCAGACGATTTTAGTCGTCAAAAGGAGACCCCTTGGACTGGAAAGAGTTAAAATTAATCGCACAAAATATATGAAACAACTCACAGTAGGGTTTTCTTTGCTTTATGTGGTAGAGCCTGTATTTTTGATGAGATATATCTACTTGCTTTTAAAACATTCTTACTGCCGTCATCCCGTATAGACGATTCTATAAAGGGTACAAACACAGGGGGTCGACACGGGGGAAGGGTGTGGTCATTTATTCATTCATTCATTCATTCATTCATTCATTCATTCATTCATTCATTCATTCATTCATTCATTCATTCATTCAAATAGCAGGCAGCAGAACTAGTACACGCTCAGGTAGTTGCCATATATTGACATTAAAAAGACATAGCGCTTTTATACTTATAATTTTCAATAAAACCTGGGAACGAGTTGCCTTGCGCCACAGCACAGGCAACTCGTTCCCAGGCCACAACACGCGTACAGCTGTTGGCTACCAGAACCTCGCTCCCACAACTTAAATTTGGTGCCGCCGCCCCTGAAACACTACATTGCCGATGCTGTCAACGAGGACAATACCGTCAATTTAAAACGCTCGTCGTTAACTCTTCATACTATTGCTACGAACTGCATACCATGCATATTCCATGTCATAGTGTGGTATAAATGGGATTTTGTCTGTGATTTCTTTAGTTAAACATTACTTCAATAATTATATTGCATTCATAGGTATCAAGTCCTTTAATCTGTTGAATCTTCCTTATAATGTTAGTTGTAATCTGAGAGACATTATAGAGTCAGTCACGAGGTTCTAGATATGGCTTGGTTTAAGTCTTTAAATTGTTTGAAACAGTACAGCAATCCACCTTTCAGAATTTATATACGCATAAATATTAAAGGAGTCCTTGTGATTGGTTTTCGTTTCCTTGAGCGGACCCAACATATCGTTGAGATACGTAGTTTCAAACCACAGATTTTGTTGAAACTTAAAATACAGTTGAGAATATACTCGGTACATAGGCAGTATAGGGAATTTCCCAGAAGAGAAACCTACCGCCTAGGAAACACGGTTTTACCAGAGGGAGCAACATAGCAATCTCAAACAAAATCTGGTGGGCGCTTAGTTTGCACCTCTCCCCCTTATATAAAATAGTGAGTAACTTGTAATATATATATGTATGTACAATAAGTAGTAAAATGGTATTCGTCGAAGTATCTTAGCACGGGAAGTTGTGAACACATAAATAAAATGATGGGAGTGTCTGAACAAAGGAAGAGGAACAACGCTAAGATTGATGCTGAGAGATGGTCCTTCTCTTTCTAGAAGTTAGGAGGTCTTTGAGGGCAAGAGAACGGGAAGTTAAAAGTGTCTAGAAATGTACTGAGGAAACAATGTGGTTGAATATGTTATCGCTCTTGTAGCACGATATAGCGCGAAGGATGCTTTGAATCGTAACTGTTCATTGTTGTAACTCGAGACACACGGAGCAGTATGAAGGGTGAATAATGAGTGTTTTTAAATTGACGGTTTTGTGATTTTCCGCAACATCGGCAATGCAGCGTTTGTGAGGAATTTATCATACACGACGAGTGTTTCATCAGACATCCAAATACCGAGAAGTGAGTTGAACAAGGAGGAACTAGCTGAGTTTTTTAACCAACTTCCCGGTGTTTGGATGTCTCATGAAACACGACTTTCGAGTGTGTGATATTATATCCGAAACGAGTCCTTATCTATCAGTATTTTTGTAGTTTTGTTTTCAGCTATCGTACTAGTATTCAGTGTTAGTGTACACGGCTCACTGAAAGACCATCTGTAGGCGTAATGTGACCCCGTGTTTAAAAAAGATTATCTGTCAATCTAAAGAGAAAATCGGGTTTAAAATTGTCGAAATTTTATGCCAATTAAGATCCGATATCCAAGCCACGTCTCGGTCATGATTTCCCTTGTGGTTTGTTCATGAATTGTTAATGAGTTTGTTAAAGGATGTTTTAAAAACAAGATCATAAATCTCATCACAAATACAATTTCTACTATATAGAGCTCTACCCTGTGTCATCCCATATACTTATGTGAAATTAATTTTAAACAGCTACGGCATTTTAGAGAGAGCCATTAACCCTCTAAAGTCCATATCCAACTTTGGTATTTTACAATTAAGGCGAACGATTTTAGTCGTCAAAGGTGAGGCCTGTTGTACATGAAAGGGTTATAAAACCCCTCTCTTTGGTCTTTCACTGATCACATGAGGAACTGCGTTTACATACGTCGAAGAAATATTTCAAGTATCCGCCTTGACAGTTAATTGTGACCTTGATCTTGGTAGTTTTTGACGTCATCTTCAGCCTCGTCTAACAGTGGATAATAATGTTTGAGGAGGCTTGAATCCGATAGTCCACCCTTCGAGTCTCCTTATTTCCCTTCGTCTATGAAACCTTGACTTTCCCGAATTTTGAGCGCACAAGTGAGAACTTAGTTCATATTTGTTGGAACGACACAAGTCGGCTTTTGTCTAGGTAAGCCGAAAATCATTCGAAATTTTATTTGCTTTTGTTTCATGGAACAAGTACACCTAATTGCACAGTTTCAAGTGACTTTAGTTGATAACTACAACAAAATCCCTAATAGCAGGTTTCCTTCATACATCTTCTAAATACAACTACCAGAATGCTTTTCGAAATCTTATTTGTAATGTTAACCGCAGCAATTGTCTTTCCATTCGCTTTGGGAATTCAAATGGAATCTGTTAAAATTTACGTCAATTCTTAGAAAAGAAAGTAATTTTTGGTTGAACGGGAATCTGAATACATGTTTTGAGAATCCGAATCCTTTTTGAATCTGAAGACTTTTGAGGTAGTGTTAACGTAGCTGTATTCAGCAGACGTAATAAAGGGATCTGGCTATTTTATAACAAGTCGATATATATTCCGTGTGACGTATGGCAGAATGTTATCTATGTAAATGTTATATACCCCCTTATATCACCGTTGTTGAGGTTTTCTAAAACTAGTTTAGCAAAGTTTGACTGATATCATTTGACTGTCTTTCCAGATATTTCCCTTTTCTAGGATAAGAGCGATAAATTTTTCGATATAGTTGTAGAGAACATTGAAAGTTTACAAAAGAAATGTTGGTGGTGTCATGGCGATAGTGTTTACTAGTAGAATAAATGCTGCCGGTTTGTTTGCATGTATTGATGGATCACGTGTTTTTACGTTTTAAGTCGTTTTTGATATGTGCAAAGAAAGTGCCAGGTTTAGCGATCTATTAGATGTACGACTTGATAACTAGATATGAACCTCACTAATGATTTTATGAGGTTGATAGGCAGATATCAACCTCATGAATAAGCTCATGAGGTTGGTAAGTTATTCATCAACTTGCTGAGAAGAAAATTAACTTAGCCAGTGTTGATATAGTGTAAGATCATTTT